>RXON01003142.1:0-45084 GCA_009667805.1 Leptobrachium leishanense
GAGAGGGGTATTTAATTAATGCAGGAGGATGTTCTATAAATTATACAGAGAGGAGACTTTTTTTAGCCCTTTAAATCCAGTGGCTGTGAGCGCTGAGATCGGCTGCTTGTTATATTATAGAAACATAGAAACATAGAAACATAGAAAAATGTCGGCAGATAAGAACCTTTCGGCCCATCTAGTCTGCCCAATTACATGGATACTTTACCTGGATTTATCTTTTGTTTAGGATAGCCTTATGCCTATCCCATGCCTGCTTAAATTCAATTACTGTTTTGGCCTCTACCACTTCTACTGGAAGACTGTTCCATGTATCCACCACCCTCTCAGTAAAATACTGCTTCCTGATGTTACTTTTAAACCTTTGCCCCTCTAATCTAAGACTATGTCCTCTTGTTTTGCTATTTTGTTTCCTTTTAAATATACTCCCTTCCTCTACCTTGTGGATTCCCTTTATGTATTTAAATGTTTCTATCATATCTCCTCTGTCTCGTCTTTTTTCCAAGCTGTACATGTTAAGATCATTAAGCCTTTCTTGGTAACTTTTCTCCTTCAAGCCGTACACCATTTTAGTAGCCCTTCTCTGAACTCTCTCTAAGATGTCTATATCCTTCTGGAGATACGGTCTCCAGTACTGCACACAGTACTCCAAGTGAGGTCTCACCAGTGCTCTGTACAGTGGCATGAGCACTTCCTTTTCCTACTGCTAATACCTCTCCCTACACAACCAAGCATTCTGCTAGCATTTCCTACTGCTCTATTACATTGACTACTTACCCTTAGATCCTCTGTAGTAATAACCCCTAAATCCCTTTCCTCAGATGTTGAGGTTAGGACTGTATCAAATATTCTATATTCAGCCCTTGGGTTTTTACGTCCCAGGTGCATTATCTTGCACTTATCCACATTAAAACTCAATTGCCACAACTCCGACCATTTTTTAGTTTACCTAAATCATTTGTCATTTGGCTGATCCCTCCAGGAACGTCAACCCTGTTGCAAATCTTTGTGTCATCAGCAAAAAGACATACTTTTCCATTAATACCTTCTGCAATATCACTAATATAAATATTAAAGAGAATGGGTCCAAGTACTGACCCCTGAGGTACCCCACTGGTAACAAAACCCTGTGCCGAATAAACTCCATTTACCACAACCCTCTGTTGCCTGTCACTCAGCCACTGCCTAATCCAGTCAACAATATTGGAATCTAAACTCAAAGATTGCAATTTATTGATAAGCCTTCTATGCGGAACAGTATCAAAAGCCTTACTGAAATCTAAATAAGCAATGTCTACTGCACCACCTGTGTCTATTATTTTTGTTACCAAATGAAAAAAATCAATAAGATTAGTTTGGCATGATCTCCCTGAGGTAAACCCATGTTGTTTCTGATCCTGTAATCTATGTGTTTTTAGATGTTCAACAATCCTTTCCTTTAACATGGTTTCCATTAATTTCCCCACTACTGACGTAAGACTAACTGGCCTATAGTTCCCCGATTCCTCCCTACTACCCTTCTTGTAAATGGGCACAACATTTGCTAATTTCCAGTCTTCTGGGACGGCTCCCGTTAACAAGGATTGGTTAAATAAATCTGTTAATGGTTTTGCTATTACATCACTGAGCTCTTTTAACCCTTTCGCTGCTGAGGCTTTTCCCGCCCCTGTGCTGAGGTCATTTTTTACCTGTTTTGCGCATCATGTTTAAACGTGTTTTAAGGCTTATTTTAGTATATGACACCGACATATTATATATCGTTCTTTCCGTCAGACTCGGTAGATTCATAATATGTCATTATTATATGTATACGTTATGTCATGTCTGTATATTATAACAAAAAATGCAATAAAATATGTATTTTCAATAATTTACAATGTGTAAAGTGTTTTTTTCCACATTTTAACATGCGAGCAATTGCGGTTATATTTTGTATGGGGTGCGCTTGTTAAAAAAATTAGAGATGGGGTCTCGTTACATTTTTTTTTTGGGGAAAATGACACTATTTTTAACAAATGCACCGCATACAAAAACCGTTAGTGCAGCATCATTGTTCACATTATAATTGAAATGGGAACAATATTGCTACACTAACAAACCAAAAAAAAAAAAAAAAAGTGTTTATTTTTTTTTAAAAAAAATTTTTTTTTAATTTTTTTTATTTTTATTTTTATTTTTTTTACAAAAATTTTTAACTTTCATGTTTGGTATCGTTGGAACGGCCATGCTCTGGCCGATCCAACCATATCAAAATTTAACCCCTAACTGCCACGGATCGGGAGATAGGGAGTTCATTGGAACTCCCTATCTCCACACTTGGTGGCAGTTAGGGGTTAACTGTAGGACTGGCGTCATCGTGCTACGCACGATGACGCCAGTCCTCTGGGGGAGTTCCCGGAAGCTTGGCCGACATCCAAGATGTCGGCCAGCTCCGGGAAAGGATCGCGAACCGGCGCTTTTCAGCGCCGATTCGCGATCCAGCTCCCCAGGGGTTAATGCCAGGCATCATTTGGAAGGGCAGGCTGTGCCCTTCCAAATGATGCCTGGGTTAAGCCCCGCAGAGCCACCGATCGGAGAGGAGAGAGGTCTGAAGGACCCCCCCCCCCTCCCTTTCAGGCGCCTCCTCCGCACATGCGGGGGGGCGCCTGAATTAGGTGTCATCGCGCCCCCGCAATGACACCTAATTCTGGCGGCTGGTGGTCCGGATGCCGGGCTGACATCCAGGATGTCAGCCCGCACCGGGGGGCCAGCGATCGGCCGGAACCCGGCCGAACGCTGACCCCAATGTGAGGACGCGCTCAGCGCGTCCTCAGCACACCAGCGGTAATGCTGAGGACGCGCTGAGCGCGTCCTTAGCATTGAAGTGGTTAATAATTTAGGGTGGATCCCATCAGGCCCCATTGACTTATTTGTCTTTACTTTAGACAGCTGCTGTAGAACCTCCTCCTCTGTAAACTGATATGTAAATGTCTCTTTAGTGTTCTCTCCTAACTGAGGTCCCTCAGTACAATGTATCAGGCTCAGCTGTTACAGTAACTGACTGCAACAGCACTCAGAGTTTCAGTAAAACAAGGAAATAATATTGTTCTAACCTCTTATATAAAAATACTATTTCCTAGTTTTACTGAAACTCTGAGCGCTGTGATGAGCAGCAGTCAGTTACTGTAACAGCTTTGCCTGACACATTGTGCTAAGAGTGAGAGATACTGTAACAAGCAGCAATCTCAGCCCTCTGAGGAGCCACTACAATAGTAATTGTATCCACTGGTTTTCGGATGAATAAAATTAGTTTTCATACTAAAGAACTGAAAACGAATTTCTTTGCAACTAAATAAATTGCATTTTAGGACTAATCCATTAGTTCAAAACGAAATTTTGTGCTGTGCACATGTCTAACTACTATGCATGTCATTTGTCCCACGTGATAGATTGGTCTACGCCAAACACAAATAAATGTTGGTTGGATATTGAAGGAACCCTTGCACAACGCCCATTGTGGGTAATCCCATGGCTTCCTCCCACTCGGAATTCCCCAAGGACAGACCCAGATCCGGTATCGGCGACTCTACGTCTCTGGCATAAAAATAAATTGTAATTTGGCCTTACGACAGCCATCTCGCCCCTTTTGCCCTTGGATCATAATTCGAATCTCCCAGGGGGAATCCTACCGTCCTTGCGGAGGAGGTTGACTGAAGGGAATAGGCTGAGAGTGATGCATGTTCCCGCAGATGGCAATCTGGACTCTCTGCCACTCAATGTGCAGATGGGCCCTCCCAACTTTCTGGAACGCTTCAATTTTTACCAACTTGAAACGTACTTGCGCTCACTAGACAATGGCTACAGTCTGAGTAGGTCGCCCCTTCCGTTTGAGGCTTATTGCTTAGATGGTCATTCCTTGAAGCACGGGATAGCGATACTTTACAATCTCTTACAGTCGACTGACACTACCATCCCTTCCTATGTACTACGATGGGATAGGGAACTAGCCCTCGAGATCTCAGACGATAAATGGAACCAAACCTTCACACTTATGCATAGAGGCTGCTGTGCGACACTTGTCCAGGAAAATGCATATAAGATTGTGACATTTTTGTATAGATCGCCTCAGTTTTTACATACCTTATTTCCCGCGACCTCGCCAGTCTATTGGAGATGCGAAGCGACTAATGGCATATATATGCACATCTGGTGGTTTTGTCCCGATCTGCAACGGTTCTGGAGTCAGATTCAAGACGCGATCAGCCAAGTAACGGAAGTGACTTTACCTCTCACACCAGAATGTTTTCTGATTCTCCACATCCCCTTGCCTCTCAAGTCTCTTAATCGTTCGGTCTTGCTACTGATTCTCCTTTCTGCTCGAACTTTGATACCTGTCCTTTGGAGGACCACTAGGACACCTTCCATATGGGAATGGGTCGGGAAAGGGGAAGCCCTTCGATCTATAGACTGACTGGTCACGGAGACTCGGGGATTACTGCCAGATTTTGGTAGAAAATGGTTCTACTGGGAGAGATACACTGCGTCGTTGCGACTGGATTCACCCGGGGTATAGTTGGACTAGGGTTGAAACCCGGAAACTGAGATAATGACTGACTTGACGGAGATGACCCCTACCGGTCTGAGCGGGGATGAGATCGTGGTGGACGGTGGCGGTGGGTGCCGGTGTCCGAGTGGGATTGGGTGGCATCCTCTACTTAGTGTGTAAGTCTGGCTGAATGTGTGTCGACCTCGGTGTTTCTCCCCCTCCCCTCTTTTCCTTTCCAGGTCTTCTTTCCTTTACCTTCTCTTCACCTCTACTACCCTCTTACTCTCCCTTTCTACTACCTCTTATCTTTCACTTCTCTCTACACTCTAGTCCTACAGTCCTGAAACCGCAGTTGCTGACAACGTCTCTGGTGCCGAAGTTAGCACGCCTTGGAGGTTTTTAATAAGGGGAGTTATTTGACGCTTTGATTACTCTTGAGCCGTTGAGTTGATTGCTTATACACCAACATGAAATTCTGGTCCTCCCTTCCCTTTCATTGATCGTATATCAGGATCTATGGGACTCTGTTTTCTATGTATTTCTTTACTTATATTTTGTATATTTGAGAAACTAGAAAGTGTGTATAAATATATACACTAAACAGTGTGGGCGCCTATTACTAAGTGGTCAATTAAAGTGCTAAGTGTGGTGCTAATAAATAGTCAAATGCTGCCTATAGTATGGTAAAACACATAAAAAACAACCAAAATATGTGGCAAGATACAGATAAAAAGCGGAAAAACCATACGGCGCATCTAGTGCAATTGATAAATTAATAAATCAATGGATGTATAAAATCCATAAAAATACAGTGTGAAATTCATAAAAATATAAAATACTTAAAAAAGTTAAGAATGTTATTAAAGCAACAATAAAAGTGCATAGAATGAAGTCCAGGTCTAAAGTCCAATGTGCAAAAAAAAAATAAAAAAAAAATAAAATATATAGTAGTACTGTTACTCAAAAAAAATGCTGATGAGGGATGATGTGCTGATCTTTTCTAAAGTGCTGGTATCGAATCCTTTTATTCGTCAGTGTTCCTCAAAGAAAACATATCACAGAAAAAAATGATAGTGCAGACAGTCAGGGCAGGATTGCTCAAATTATTGAAATCGAAGTCTAAACCACTCACATTTGTGGGAGCCTGCAAGGTCCCGGCTCAAGGAAAAACAGCCTGCAGCCAAATATAGGGTGGCACTTCCCTTCTTTCTGTCCGTAGCAGAGGCTAGATAAAGCAAAAAGAATCGGGAGACGGCACTCCCATAGCGTAACACTGTGTGTATATGGAGATGTGAAAAAGGAAGAGTAAATCACACTCACCGATTCTGGAGCCTCGTAATGTCAGGCTCAATGTATATAGCCCTGGGTTCTCTTAAGGGTGGAAGCCCAAACCTCTTTGTCTCAGCGGTAGTTGATCCAAGTATCCAAGGAAAAATGGTCGGAGAAAAGTGGCGAATGTGGAATTATAAAACAATATATTTATTGATAGTAAATAAAATCTAGGACAAAGTCTGCCGAGACGCGTTTCGGCTTAAAAAAGCCTTCCTCAGTCGGTATAAAAGTTGATAATGTCCATAAAAAATCAATATCTATCTTCATTCTATGCACTTTTATTGTTGCTTTAATAACATTCTTAACTTTTTTAAGTATTTTATATTTTTATGAATTTCACACCGTATTTTTATGGATTTTATACTTCCATTGATTTATTAATTTATCAATTGCACTAGATGTGCCGTATGGTTTTTCCGCTTTTTATTTTGTATATTTGTCTTTGTTTTATGTATATCTGTATTTCTGTTCTTATTCTTACAATAAACTTTGAATTAAAAAAAAAAAAAAAGATTTGGCGTGTCAAGATGGACTGTCTGTTGTTTTCCATCATCTGTTTGGCTTTTTGCATTCAGAACTTTACAAGAGGAACTGTTTCTTTCAAAGGAAGATTGAGATTCATCGAGGGACACTGGGGAGCAAATGACAAAGAGGAGGGACTGTTGTGGAAATTTTATTATGCGGACATTATATTCTAGGATGTGCGTGTTTTATAAGTTGTCATCTGTCTCCCTGTGTTGGAATTGAATGTGGTTTTAAATCCAAACCAGTGGCAAAACCGTCAGTATGAAAACCTTCTTTTGGGTTTAGAGGCATACCTGCTTTTAAGACATTTAAGCCTTGTCTCTACACTGGTGAAATGGACAATAGAAGTCCGTCCTCGGATAGCTTTGCGCATAAAGGAATCACACAGACAATGAATACGTCTATATAGCTTCCGAGCCAAATGACTGCTCTGCGCTGTTTATTGACAATTCACAAGCCTTTTTATGCTACTTTACATGTACTGATAACAGGCTGTTGCCCAACATTCTATTCGTCATTATATTCGTCATCACAGACTTTGTTTAATACAGTTTAAAGAAAATAAAACATCAGTGTCTCCGAGCTTCTCTTAGCTTGTCAAGGACGCTGTTACAGGACATTCTGGAATGTTCCCAAAATATTCTCCATGATGACCTTCAAGATGTTCTCTTCTTGAGACACAGGACAAGAAACGTCATGTGCGTACAAAAACAAAGATAGCGTTTAAAGAATAATATGCATTTGATTCATAAATCCTAATTAACCACTTACACTACTTAAATGAGCATTTTTCTAAGCCTTTGAATATTATTAGCAAATATATACATTTCTGTCCACAACAGTCCCCCCCTAAAAATGCACATTTTCCCAAGTGTACCCCTGGAGACGAGCCGTGCCTTCATCCGTTCCCCTAATAGTCTCGCCAGCCATCCCAAAATCTTCGCCGGAGGTTGAGACGAGAAATTCATATTGAATTTAACCCCGGTGTAGTCCGGGCTTCCGTGCATGGTCGAGACTGGTGGGTCAAGAGTCGGGCATTAACTCGTCTTGCAACGGGTCACTAACCTTGGCTTAGAGCCAAATCATAGGCGGTGTTCTTGAGATAGGGGATGCATGGATTCATAATTCTGTGGATGATTTGTTACAGGTGGGAGGAGTTCGTCATACCTTTTATTCACAGGAACGCCCAGAAATTCTAGACTAGTATAGGAAGTGTCAATATTCTCCCCAGTGTCCCTACACACTTGATTAAGCAGTAAAGGTGTAGTGGATTCCACAGTTCGTTCGATAACCTTTTTAATGCAGGGTAAAACACAACATCCAATCACCGTCAACAGAACCATCATTACCAGGATAACTATCCCTATTTGTGTGAGGATCTTTTGCCAGGCACTCAATCCAACTAAAATACTGATCCCATGGATCAGTAATGCCAGAGTTTTTTTTTCAGTTTTCGGACAGGTCTTCCAATCGTTTAATGGCTTTAGTGACTTTGCCAGTGGGGCCTGTGTTATCCGGGATAAAGGTGCAACAGGAGCCACCAGTACCTTTCAGCATCGTACAGACCCCACCCCTCTCTGCCAGTAGCATATCGAGGGCCATTCGGTTCTGGAAGGTCATTGCAGAGGTCGGGCCTAGCTGATCGGCCAAACCCTGGAGGGCATCTCGGGTATAGTTAACAAACCTCTGTTGGTTGTAATAGATGTAGCAGATCAGCGCTGCGGAATATGCTGGCGCTTTATAAATAAAGAATAATAATAATAATAATGTAGTTAATCCAATCAACATTCTTGTTGATGGTTACCATGGGGATTAAAGATTCATATCCCGCCTTTACCTCGTTTCTAGCTTTGAACTCATTAGGCACCCCCCTTGGGACTCCTATGACATCGAGGTAGACGTGGGGATCGAAACTGCCAGGTACAGAATTCGCCTGTCTCCTTTGTCTAGTGAGTCCGGGGGTGTGGGCATTAGGCAGATCATCATCAAATGGCAGGATGTGGAGGGGCATGATGGCTTTAGCCAGAGCGCACTCACCGTCCCACACACCTACCAAGCGGGAGCGGACTCGCATGTCACCGCAGATCCAATAGACATCTCCCAGGGAGATCACCTGGTTTTGCACCTTCTTCTTCTCCACAGCGCTGTACTGTGCACAATAGCCTTCTGTGAAGTTTCCAACTACCCGGCCACCGGTTCCCCAAGAGGAGTAACAGGTGTAATTCCTGGGGTAGATGGTGATACTCTCTGAGAGTCTGGGGTTTAGTTTCTGGAGGGGTATTTGGACTTCCATTCTTTGCAAGCATCGTGACTTAGAGTGGTGTTGGTAAACAAACTGAGAAAGCATTCCTCAACATCCTCTGGGATATTGAGGGGTACCGTACCTAGATGAGGCCTAGCAGTACCACACACATAGCAATTGGTTCTGTTGTGGGACTGAGCGGTATATTTCATCCATTCTAACCAAACATTCATATCTGAGTATCCTGTTTCAATGGCCATAGTATCCTCGAACGTGGGATCAGCGATGGCCACTATACCATTGGGAGAGATCATCATGTGGTGATTAAGGGGTTTGGACTGTTGGTGCGGAGGGACCCAGTCAGGGGCAAGGTACATATCTCATAGGCGGAATTTTCCCAGAGTCTGCGGATTCTCTGAACCCCCCTTTACCCATAAACCCAGAACATAGATACCTGAATCCCCGGGTCCTGGATTTTCTAGGGTTAGAATTAGTTTCAGTGCTGTTGCCCCTTTCTAAACCGCACTTCCCCATCATCATCCGACTCCTGTAATTTATACTTGGGGCAGGTGTTTGGGGCCATTGTCAGTGTCATACGAGCGAGAAGTGATTTACTATTGTTATCTTTCTCGTCTAGGGCGCTTTGTGGTTTGTGTCTCCAGGCAACTCCCGTATTCCATCCCACCGATGCTCAACTACCGCACTCCTGTCCCCAATAGTAATTGGTAATGCACATATATATGTCATAATCATGTGGAATCCCATTTCTCCAGATACATTGCAAGCGGGGACCTGGGCATGGGTGTATATCACAATAGTTAAAGGTGTATGTAACCATGCGAGTAGTATTCATTGCGTGTCCCATGACATGGGCATTGTCCGTCAGGTGTCCCAGGGCAGCTTCCACCTGGGTTCTCATAACCGCCTGTACCATATCATCAGCTGCCTGTCCCAGTAAAACAGTTACATTGTGCCCCTGGATTCCCAGCCCCCAAATGAGAAAGAAATACACAATCATGTTTGTATTGGTGTCTGGTCCGCTGTTGGTGTACAGGTCTTTTTTACGGTGGGAGGCGTGGATCCAGGTGGCTTTTCCTTCCAATTTTACTGAAGTTGCAGTTGTGAGGAGGACATGGAAGGGACCGTTGTATCTGGGCTCAAGTGGATTCTTTTGAAGAAACTTCTTCACTAGTACCCAGTCTCTCGGGACCAGTTGATGAGTTTCGTGAATACTTTCAGGGTCTGGAATGCAAGAGAATACTTGACCATAGATATCAGTTAATATTTTTGAAACACTTGTGACATAATTTATTAGACAGTCGGATTGTAATTGCGACTGTTGAGAGAAATAGTATTCTGAAAGGTGACAGATTGTGTAGACCGATGAGAGCATTCATCATTGTATTTGAGAGGTGTGAGGGCCCATGTGCCTATTGTACTACAGCCGGATAGAGTGCCTTAGGCAAGCACACTCTATTTCATAGTTCTGGGCTACTAGTAGTGTGACTAGCTGCTCGAGTTCCTTTTCCTGTGTCTGCTAAATGATTTAATATCAGCTTCTGGTGTACTAAACTGTCCATGTGCATTTATTTTCATCGCTGCAACCTGTGTGAGTGCGTGTTGCTGCGCTTGTTTTGTTTCTTTTCCCTCTTCTGGCAGAAAGGGTGGGGCCGAGGGGGGAAGTTGAACAGAATTGATTAAAAATCCCTCATAGTTAACAGCATCACCACTACCAGAATTAGAATCACAATCGGAACCACCCCCACCCCCCTCAGGAAAAGGAAAGAGAGTAGCGGTGGTAAGACACAGAGAGCAGTGGAGAGCGACATTATCATGGCGCCGCAGGGAATATCGCTGGCGCGGTAGGCTCGCAGAAACGTCATGTCGCGCTAACACCCAGGGCTGCTGACCCCTACCCGTGGTGTGCAAGCTAATAATTAATCAGCAGGCATCATTAGACTGTCGTTACTAATAGTCTGTGTCAGTAGAGAATTGGACATTAAAACATTCCTGGCATTACTAGAGTCATCTCGTACTTAGCAAGGTCACACTCCGTCTGCGTGCTCGTCAGCAACGGACAGTACACCTTATATATTTTAAACCAAAATAAGCTACTCTTCAACTGCACAGAGTTGAACATTCCCCCGTCTCTTCTTTTTTTATTTATCTCAGCAGGGTTAAAGTATCTGATCTTCACGGTCATATGAAACAAGAGGAACCAACTAGTTTAACTTTTATTTTCGTTTGCGTCTTGCTTTCTTTTTTTTCCCTTTTTTTTCCACATAAAAAAAACATTATACGAGATATTTTAAAGATCATTTTGTGTTCTTAACACTTAACATTTAATGCTAAATCAGCAATACTGATAGAATACGGAGCCTTTCTCTCCCGAGAATATTTCGCATAAAAATATCAATCTGCAATTACAGATACCGTGTGCATACTATGCATCACAAACCAAACTAAACCTGCTCTATCTAAAATTGCATAGAGTTATACATTTGTTAATTCGCAGTTGCACCCCCCTTTACCGGAGCTTCTCCACCCGCTGCCCCTCCTTCACCCCGCCCCCCCCCCGGCAGTAATCTCCATGTTTAGAACTCCAAAACTAACAAACCATCCCCTGTTTTTTTTTTTTCTTTTTTTTTTCCTGGGCAAAATCCTGTTTACCCTCAACCAAATCTATACTATAAAAGGATAAGCTAAAAACTGTCCGTCGCCAAAACCCTACTGCGCATGCGCGACGGACATTTGAAAGCGGCCGTTAGAACACACAGGTAGCTGCGCGTGCCGGCCGCGTGAAAAAAAAAAAAAAACGGCACGAGCCGCGCGCAGCTACCTGTGTGTTCTAACGGCCAGATGCCCCGATCCTCCAGCGGTGACCGTCTCTCCGGCTGCCGGCGGGCCTCTAGGCTTAGGCGAGCCCCCGGCTCGGTTTGGGCCTACAGGCCCAGCCGAGCCGGGGACTCGCCTAAGCCTAGAGGCCCGCCGAGCACCCAGCGGCAGCCGGAGGTGGTCACCGCTGGAGGATCGGGGCCGAAGTTCCAAAGCATACTCCCCTAAATCGGCCCTGAGCTCCAGCGGTGACCTCCTCCGGCTGCCGCTGGCTGCTCGGCGGGCTCTAGGCTTAGGCGAGCCCCCGGCTCGGTTTGGGCCTACAGGCCCAGCCGAGCCGGGGACTCGCCTAAGCCTAGAGGCCCGCCGAGCACCCAGCGGCAGCCGGAGGTGGTCACCGCTGGAGGATCGGGGCCGAAGTTCCAAAACATACTCCCCTAAATCGGCCCTGAGCTCCAGCGGTGACCTCCTCCGGCTGCCGCTGGCTGCTCGGCGGGCCTCTAGGCTTAGGCGAGCCCCCGGCTCGGTTTGGGCCTACAGGCCCAGCCGAGCCGGGGACTCGCCTAAGCCTAGAGGCCCGCCGAGCAGCCAGCGGCAGCCGGAGGAGGTCACCGCTGGAGGATCGGGGCCGAAGTTCCAAAACATACTCCCTAACTCGGCCCTGAGCTCCAGCGGTGACCGTCCTCCGGCTGCCGCTGGCTGCTCGGCGGGCCTCTAGGCTTAGGCGAGCCCCCGGCTCGGTTTGGGCCTACAGGCCCAGCCGAGCCGGGGACTCGCCTAAGCCTAGAGGCCCGCCGAGCACCCAGCGGCAGCCGGAGGTGGTCACCGCTGGAGGATCGGGGCCGAAGTTCCCAAACAAACACACCCCAAAATCGGCCCTGAGCTCCAGCGGAGACCTCCTCCGGCTGCCGCTGGCTGCTCGGCGGCCCTCTAGGCTTAGGCGAGCCCCCGGCTCGGTTTGGGCCTACAGGCCCAGCTGAGCCGGGGACTCGCCTAAGCCTAGAGGCCCGCCGAGCAGCCAGCGGCAGCCGGAGAAGGTCACCGCTGGAGGATCGGGCCGAAGTTCCCAAAAAATACACCCCAAAATCGTCCCTGAGCTCCAGCGGAGACCTCCTCCAGCTGCCGCTGGCTGCTCGGCGGGCCTCTAGGCTTAGGCGAGCCCCCGGCTTGGCTTGGGCCTACAGGCCCAGCCGAGCCGGGGACTCGCCTAAGCGTAGAGGCCGGCCGAGCAGCCTGCTCGGCCGGAGGAGGTCACCGCTGGAGCTCAGGGCCGATGTTGCCTAACACATACTCACCGACATCGGCCTTTAGCTCCTCCAGCGATGGCGGTCCCGCTTGCAGCATCCTCTCTCTCTCCGTTGCTCGCCGGAATGACGTCACGAAAGCCTTTGACCCCGGGGGTCAAAGGCTTTCGTGACGTCATCCTGGCGAGCAACGGAGAGAGGATGCTGCAAGCGGGACCGCCATCGCTGGAGGAGCTAAGGGCCGATGTCGGTGAGTATGTGTGGAACCGGTGGAGGACTCGAGGCCGATGTAGGTGAGTATGTGCTCTACACACACACCCTGCTTGCTCGGCCGGTATCCAAGCTTAGGCGAGCCCCCGGCTTGGCTTGGGCCTAGAGGCCCTGCCGAGCCGGGGACTCGCCTGAGCATGGAGGCCGGTCGAGTTGCATGCTCGGGCGTCCTCCAGGCTCAGGCGAGTCCCCGCTCGGCTGGGCCTCTAGGCCCACGCCAAGCCGGGGGCTCGCCTAAGCTTGGTCGGCATCCAGGCTCAGGCGAGCCCCCGGCTTGGCTTGGGCCTAGAGGCCCAGCCGAGCCAGGGACTCACCTGAGCCTGGAGGACGGCCGAGCATGCAACTCGACCGGCCTCCATGCTCAGGCGAGTCCCCGGCTCTGCTGGGCCTCTAGGCCCAAGCCGGGGGCTCGCCTAAGCTTGGATACCGGCCGAGTAAGCAGGGTGGGTGTGGAGAGCACATACTCACCTACATTAGCCCTGAGCTCCAGCGGTGACTGTCCTCCGGCTGTCGCAGGCTGCTCGGCCGGCCTCCAGGCTCAGGCGAGCCCCCGGCTTGGCTTGGGCCTACAGGCCCAGCCGAGCCGGGGGCTCGCCTAAGCCTGGAGGCCGCCGAGCAGCCTGCGACAGCCACCGCTGAGGCTCTGGGCCAATGTAGGGGGACACATACTCACCTACATCGGCCCTTAGCTCCTCCAGCGATGGCGGTCCCGCTTCCAGCGTCCTCTCTCGCTCCGTTGTTCGCCGGAATGACGTCACGAAAGCCTTTGACCCCGGGGGTCAAAGGCTTTCGTGACGTCATCCCGGCGACCAACGGAGCGAGAGAGGACGCTTGAAGCGGGACGCGGGACCGCCATCGCTGGAGGGCCGATGTAGGTGAGTATATCCACGAGCGGGGGGCCATATCCACGAGCGGGGGGGCCATATCCACGAGCGGGGGGGGCCATATCCACGAGCGGGGGGGCCATATCCACGAGCGGGGAGGGGCCATATCCACGTGCTGGGGCGATATCCACGTGCTGGGGCAGTATCCACGTGCTGGGGCGATATCCACGTGCTGGGGCAGTATATCCACGTGCTGGGTCAATATCCACGTGCTGGGGCAATATCCACGAGCTGGGTAGTATCCACGAGTTGGGGCAGTATCCACGTGCTGGGGCGATATCCACGTGCTGGGGCAGTATATCCACGAGCTGGGGCAGTATCCACGTGCTGGGTCAATATCCACGTGCTGGGGCAATATCCACGTGCTGGGCAGTATCCACGAGCTGGGGCAGTATCCACGTGCTGGGGCAGTATCCACGTGCTGGGGCAGTATCCACGAGCTGGGGCAGTATCCACGTGCTGGGTCAATATCCACGTGCTGGGGCAATATCCACGTGCTGGGCAGTATCCACGTGCTGGGGCAGTATCCACGAGCTGGGGCAGTATCCACGTGCTGGGGCAGTATCCACGTGCTGGGCAGTATCCACGTGCTGGGGCAGTATCCACGAGCTGGGGCAATATCCACGTGCTGGGGCAGTATCCACGTGCTGGGGCAGTATCCACGTGCTGGGGCAGTATCCACGAGCTGGGGCAATATCCACGTGCTGGGGCAGTATCCACGTGCTGGGGCAATATCCACGTGCTGGGGCAATATCCACGTGCTGGGTCAATATCCACATGCTGGGGCAATATCCACGTGCTGGGCAGTATCCACATGCTGGGGCAGTATCCACGAGCTGGGGCAGTATCCACGTGCTGGGGCAGTATCCACGTGCTGGGGCAATATCCACGTGCTGGGGCAATATCCACGTGCTGGGTCAATATCCACGTGCTGGGGCAATATCCACGTGCTGGGCAGTATCCACGTGCTGGGGCAGTATCCACGAGCTGGGGCAATATCCACGTGCTGGGGCAGTATCCACGTGCTGGGGCAGTATCCACGTGCTGGGGCAGTATCCACCCACGTGCTGGGGCAGTATCCACGTGCTGGGGCAGTATCCACGTGCTGGGGCAGTATCAATCCACGTGCTGGGGCAATATCCATGTGCTGGGCAGTATCCACGTGCTGGGCAGTATCCACGAGCTGGGGCAATATCCACGTGCTGGGGCAGTATCCACGTGCTGGGGCAGTATCCACGTGCTGGGGCAATATCCACGTGCTGGGTCAATATCCACGTGCTGGGGCAGTATCCACGTGCTGGGGCAATATCCAGGAGCTGGGGCAGTATCCACGAGCTGGGGCAATATCCACGTGCTGGGGCAGTATCCATCCACGTGCTGGGGCAATATCCACGTGCTAGGGCAGTATCCACAAGCTGGGGCAGTATCCACGAGCTGGGGCAATATCCACGTGCTGGGGCAATATCCACGTGCTAGGGCAGTATCCACGAGCTGGGGCAGTATCCACGTGCTGCGGCAATATCCACGTGCTGGGGCAATATCCACGTGCTGGGGCAATATCCACGTGCTGGGGCAGTATCCACGTGCTGGGGCAGTATCCACGTTCTGGGGCAGTATCCACGTGCTGGGGCAGTATCCACGCTGGGGCAATATCCACGAGCTGGGGCAATATCCACGTGCTGGGGCAATATCCACGTGCTGGGGCAGTATCCACGTGCTGGGGCAATATCCACGAGCTGGGGCAATATCCACGTGCTGGGGCAATATCCACGTGCTGGGGCAATATCCACGTGCTGGGGCAGTATCCACGTGCCGGGGCAATATCCACGAGCTGGGGCAGTATCCACGAGCTGGGGCAGTATACATGAGCAGGGGCAGTATATCCACAATAGACTGCCCTCTGGGCAGGCTTTACAACTAGTAAAACATAACGCAATAGAATACAGGATATTTTTAGTGTAACTTGTATTCCAGGGGCATTAACAAATCTACCATGAGATTCAAACCTGGTGCAAAATTAGGTGGGTCTGGAAGATCACTCTACAATTATGCAGTAAAAATAAACTTTAATTAATATATATATATATATATATATATATATATATTATCTCGTAAGGAGAATTAGTATCCATCAGAAAACAATTTTCATTGCATCTACAAAGCGCCAACGAGCGCCGTGGTGCTGCACAAAACCTCAAATATTAAAACCGTGATCTTTTTTGCAGAAAAAAACTCTTAACCCTTTCCTGCAATGCAAAGCTGATATAAATATAAAGGTAGGGCGTTCACACTATAGACATACATTAGTAATTCAAGAATAACAATTTTGCATACAGATGTCTATACTTCACACATACACTATAACAGTAAACAACGCATAATCTCTCCTGGCATACACCCAGCAATGGAATCATATCTCAAACAAAGCAGTTGTTATGTCTCTCCTGTCTACTTTGTTTGTTGTCTTTGCTTATCGTGATTTACATCTCTGACATACATACAGACATACAAACATACATGTCCTTCTTATTGCTCCTTACTGGCAAGCAACCTATAGTTGCCATCTCTAGGATAGGCTTTCCTAACCTCTTCTCACATTGACTCATAAACTATCATCCGCATCTTATAGTTTATCAGATTCTGCTTTAAAATAACTTTCATCCCACTCAAAAAAATTCATCATTTTGTTTGCATCCATTTATACGAGTCGGAACAGGCATCCCTGACCAACCGCCGATTAAATCTATACCTTTTTATTGACTCATACTCTATACACATCCATATAAACTAATACATATATCATATACACAAATACATATATATCCATTTAAACAAATACACACACCATATACACAAATATATATATCCATATAAACAAATACACACACTATATACACAGAAATATATACAAAACACACAGTATATATACAAATATATATATATATTGGTTGTTTGGTCAGACATCATCTTGGTGGAAAGGCCTAAGCCAGGGATTGTGGGTCATGGGAAATTATCAGATACAATGGCAGTATCCTGCTAAAGGCCATTGGCGGCATCTGGGCTTTGGGTGGGGGCCGTCGCCTGCGGGGTGCTTTGCAATCCCGTTTGAAATGGCTGGATTCTCCACAAGAAAAACAGGTTTTTGGTGGACGTCCCCCCTCCCCACCAGACTCCCCTTCCACGGTGCCTGCTGTCATACTGGGAGTAGGCTGCTGTGTCCAGGTGATATTATTCTTGGGAGTCGGGGGTATGTCTTGGGTGTTTTGGTAGAAAGGACATCTGGTGTCGGTTTGGTGGGGTGGAAAGGTCAAGAGGTCTTGGTGCTGGGGTGGAAAAGTCATGGGCTGGCTACGGGTGACCTGGGGTGTGGTTGCAAGTATCCCTATGTGGGACATTAGGGAATCATCAGTACGATTTACTGAGTCATAAGAATGACTGGAGAAAGGTGGGTGACCCGGGTCACTGGTCCGGTCTATCTTGTGGAGAGTGGTATCTAAATTGGGCACATGAATCATTATAGGGTATGTTGTCGGTACCTGGCTTGTGGCCGTTAGTGAGGACATTACAGGACGAGTGGTGTAGTACGACCCATTGATACATAAAACAGGGTAGAGACCTGTCGGCTGTTTTTGGGTAGTTGTCGTTTGGGTTGGGGTTATTATTTTCTTTTTTGGATACCTTACTATAGGAAGGAGGCTCAGAACCTGGAGTGAGATAATAGTAATTCGTTTTTCCTTTCTTCTTATCTAATGTTTCTATCCACCCTTCGTTCTCAATTTCTTTTGCAACCCTATACCAAGCCTGTGCAACATTCCATAAACCATTATCAATCAACATTCCTGACTTATTTTTCAACACATGTTTCCATTCTTCTACCTGTAATCTGGGATTATCTAATTCGCAAATCTTGCCTAACATCTTTAGGTTTGTCACTACATTATTTTTGCCTGTCCTTTCCTCAACTAACTTGCATGGTGACAACCAATCAGTATTCTTACTCTGTTCATTTCCCATTCTCGATTGTTAGCTTTGTTTTCCTGGTCACTCTTCAATTCCCTTAGTTTATCAACAGTCAGAAATGAGGATAGACCTATATCTATCGTGTCCTATGTTACAACGACAATAAAGTGTCTAGTCCTCCCCTATATTCAAAATATAGGATCCAGCAAGAAAAGGTGTAGCTAGCACCTCTCTACCGCCGCAACATATATATCTAACAGGTGCTTTCTTTACCGCGTCACCTGTTCCTACCAGATATATATATTCTTGTGAGTTCCTAATAGATGCGCCTAATGCATCATCTACCCCAGTACCCACAAGAAAATGCCTCTGACTGTCAATCAAACTATACTTCAATCAGAGATATATCGCGTCCTATCACCAACAAGCTTGTGTTCACCTGTTGATTGTTAGGAAAGTCCTAGTACCAGGTATGCGGCTATTTCATCACATCACGTGTTACCGTCTGGAGATAGCTAACCAGGTACACCCCACTTGTTACCACAGGTCCACGATGTTGTGATCTTGTTGTGTTTACAGGCCTAGATACAGACAAATGGACTGATCAACAAAAAGCAGCTCATTTGCTGATGTGTGACACAAAAGCAGCTCATTTGCTGATATGTGTGGGACACAAAAAGCAGCTCATTTGCTGATATGTGGGACACAAAAAGCAGCTCATTTGCTGATATGTGGGACACAAAAAGCAGCTCATTTGCTGATATGAGTGGGACAAAAAGCAGCTCATTTGCTGATATGTGGGACACACTCCCTAAGCTGACCCAGCAAACAAACAAAATAAATAACAGCCATTTCAATCACCACGTTTCCTGGTCTCTCACAGAATCTCCTTGATGCACAGTTGACGCTGGCAGGGAACAAAGAGACAGAACACACCCACCCAGGCCAGCCATCAGAAATTTTGGGGCCCCTTACTGACCCTCAGAATGCCCCCCCCCCCCGTGATCCCCTCTTTCCTTATGACACGCACAAATATTTTGGCAAATATAATATGAAGCCTGCCACCACGTCAAGGTAGACTCTTCTCGGCAGGGCCCTACACTAACCTACCTATTACAGGCCTCCCCCTCTAATAAGGACAGCTTGTAAAAATTGTGTAAAAATACACTTTAATCTGAAGTAAATAAGAGCCTTTTAGTTTGATTAGATTTTGCCAAAATATTGAGAAATCCTATCATGAAATATTTCGTATATCAAGATTGGCCCTTATTGGACCGCTTCTTCATAAAGTACAAATATATGCCCCTAGTGGGCCTCTCCTTTACAAAATATCAAGAACATGCCCCCAACGGACCTTTCCTTTACATAACCATAGTACAGCAAACGTTAGAAGTAAAACGCACAGGCCACGCAGTCTGAAGGTATGGGCCGTAATAACAAAAACGCAAGAAGTTGGCAAAGAACTGCAAATGCCACACAAGCTAAATTTATTTATTTATAAAGGATTTTACCAGGAAGGATACATTGAGATTTCTTTCGTTTTCAAGAACATTGAATTGTTACAGAATTACAAAATAGTAAAATGCAAGATATTAACACAAAACAAATATACAGATTAACAGAAAAATAAAGATGTAGGAAATAAAGTCACTGTTACAGGTGTATTCTGTATATAGTCACGGTTTCAGGTTTACAGGTGCATTCTGTATATAGTCACTATGTTACAGGTTTACAGGTGCATTCTGTATATAGTCACTGTTACAGGTTTACAGGTGCATTCTGTATATAGTCACTGTGTTACAGGTTTACAGGTGCATTCTGTATATAGTCACTGTGTTACAGGTTTACAGGTGCATTCTGTATATAGTCACTGTGTTACAGGTTTACAGGTGCATTCTGTATATAGTCACTGTGTTACAGGTTTACAGGTGCATTCTGTATATAGTCACTGTGTTACAGTTTACAGGTGCATTCTGTATATAGTCACTGTGTTACAGGTTTACAGGTGCATTCTGTATATAGTCACTTTCAGGTTTACAGGTGCATTCTGTATATAGTCACTTTCAGGTTTACAGGTGCATTCTGTATATAGTCACTGTTACAGGTTTACAGGTGCATTCTGTATATAGTCATTATGTTACATGTTTACAGGTGCATTCTGTATATAGTCACTGTGTTACAGGTTTACAGGTGCATTCTGTATATAGTCACTGTGTTACAGGTTTACAGGTGCATTCTGTATATAGTCACTGTGTTACAGGTTTACAGGTGCATTCTGTATATAGTCACGGTTTCAGGTTTACAGGTGCATTCTGTATATAGTCACTATGTTACAGGTTTACAGGTGCATTCTGTATATAGTCACTGTTACAGGTTTACAGGTGCATTCTGTATATAGTCACTGTGTTACAGGTTTATAGGTGCATTCTGTATATAGTCACTGTGTTACAGGTTTACAGGTGCATTCTGTATATAGTCACTGTGTTACAGGTTTACAGGTGCATTCTGTATATAGTCACTGTGTTACAGGTTTACAGGTGCATTCTGTATATAGTCACTGTGTTACAGGTTTACAGGTGCATTCTGTATATAGTCACTGTGTTACAGGTTTACAGGTGCATTCTGTATATAGTCACTTTCAGGTTTACAGGTGCATTCTGTATATAGTCACTTTCAGGTTTACAGGTGCATTCTGTATATAGTCACTGTTACAGGTTTACAGGTGCATTCTGTATATAGTCATTATGTTACATGTTTACAGGCGCATTCTGTATATAGTCACTTTCAGGTTTACAGGTGCATTCTGTATATAGTCACTGTGTTACAGGTTTACAGGTGCATTCTGTATATAGTCACTGTGTTACAGGTTTACAGGTGCATTCTGTATATAGTCACTGTGTTACAGGTTTACAGGAGCATTCTGTATATAGTCACTGTGTTACAGGTTTACAGGTGCATTCTGTATATAGTCACTGTGTTACAGGTTTACAGGTGCATTCTGTATATAGTCATTATGTTACATGTTTACAGGCGCATTCTGTATATAGTCAATGTGTTACAGGTTTACAGGTGCATTCTGTATATAGTCACTGTGTTACAGGTTTACAGGTGCATTCTGTATATAGTCACTGTTACAGGTTTACAGGTGCATTCTGTATATAGTCACTGTTTTACAGGTTTACAGGTGCATTCTGTATATAGTCACTGTTACAGGTTTACAGGTGCATTCCGTATTGAGGTATGTTTTTATAGGGAACTCTTAAGGGACGATTTGATGACGTCTGTGAGGTTATTCCATATTTGCGGTGCTCTGTAGGAAAATGAGGATGGAGCCACTTTCTTTTTGTATTGTGGTATTGCAAGTAAGGTGCTGGTCCTGGATTGGAGGTTATAGGATGAGGGAACTGCTGGGTGAAGCAGCCTATTCAGGTAGGGTGGTAGCTTCCCAGAAAAGCTCTTAAACACCAGGTTGGAAAGGTGAGTCTAGATTCCAGCGATGGCCAGTTTAGTTCTTTTAACGTGTCACAATGGTGGGTCATGTAGTTCCATTGTAGCACAAAGCGGCAGAATGAATGAGTTTTACAATGTAGTAAGTTTCTGGAGGTGTGATTGAGGGGCAACTCCATACACTACATCTCCGTATTCAATAGCTAGCATATTCCGTATTCAATGCACATGGACATATTCACTTATGGGGAGCTGACTATCTCCTCACTTTAAGACTTGCAAAATCTTCAATTAGATCCTTAAAATTTAGTTTTCGTGCAAGTTCATGCTCAATGGAAAGAATTGCAAGGCTGTTCAGACGTTGCTCACTCATTGTTGAGCGCAGATAATTTTTAATCAATGACAGCTTACTAAATGCTCTCTCTCCTTCAGCCACAGAGAGTGGAAGGGTGATGAAAATTCTGAGAGCAATGCAGATTTGTCCAAAAATTCCTTCAAGCTGTAGCTTATAGATTGCATTCAACAAGTCAAGTGGACCCAAATTGCATGGAAAGGTAGCATCATGCATTTTGCGAAGGTGCCGCAGCTCATGTACTAGAGAACATGAAAGGTCTTCTGGGTAGTTCGCTATCAGAGTTTCAGCAGACGTCAGCAATTCTTCATCGGATATTGCTCTTAATTTTAAGATCGGTGTAAACAAGGAGCAAATTCTTTCCATGGATTGAAAGCGTTGGTCAAGCTCAGTAATTATTCTGTCAAGTGTAGTAATAAAAACATTGATCTTGAAAGATGTTTCTGCATCCATTTCCTCATTCCAGGATTGTGACTGGTGTCCTTTTGCTCTTTTCAGTTGCCTTGGTGCTTTCAATACTTTTGGTATTTCCATTTCTTCTGCCACAAGTCTAGCCTCAGCTAAGATATCGAGCCACCTTTCTCGAAATGATTGCATTTCCAGGGAAAGCACCTTTATATTTTCTGCTCCGATTTCCATTGAAATTGATCTAGACTGGAGAATCTTGTTCCTCTCTTCAAAGCATTGCAGAATTTTTACCCAAAAGGTTGCCAATAGAATTGCCTTAAAAGATGAAAAATAATCTCTTAGTCCTGTTGCTTCAGAATGAGCATCGCTTGAAAGTCTTTGACAATCCATTATTTTTTCTAAGGCATCAATAATGCTTGGCAGTCTCTGTGCAATTGGACGGACGGCTTCCACTCTTGCGCTCCATCTGGTGTCACTTAAGGCATGCAAAGAAATTCCAGTCTCATCCTTCAAAATATTCCACCTCTCAGGACTTCCACTGAAAAACACATACAGACGATTAACGAATCCAAAAAATGTGTACACATCAAGGCAGCATGATGCTGCATGTACATCCACAAGATTTAAAGAATGGGAAGCACAAGGAGAAAACATAGCTTTGGGATATTTCTTTTGTATGTGAGCTCGGACGCCTTTATTTTTCCCCGACATATTTGCACCATTGTCAAATCCTTGACCTCTGCAATCTTCAACATTGATGCCATGTTCAGTCAGTCTTAAGAGGAGTTTTTCAGCTATTTCTGCTCCAGTCTTTTGGCACAAGTCAAATAATTCAACAAATCTTTCTTGAATAAGCCACTCCTCACTTCCTGGATCTCTGCTGACGTAGCGTAGAACAATTACATTTTGTTCTATGTGTGAAATGTCTGGTGTTGCATCGCAAATCACAGAAAAATAAATCGCCTTTTCCCTTTCAGCAAGTATGGTGTCCAAAACACGTTTTCCACAAATGTTTATAAACTCATTTTGCGATGCCCAAGATAAATAATGAGCATGCAATTTGCGTCCACTCTCTTGGCTTTTCTTCACCTTTTCCAAATGTTCTTGCAACAGTGGATCAAAGTCTGCTATCGTTTCAAGCACACCAAGAAAATTGCCATTGTGCAGATCTCCAACTCGCTGAGAGCTTCCCCTGAATGCTAGATTTCTTGATGCCAAAAATAGAGTCACCTTCAGAAGTCTTTCTAATAAAGCAGCAAATTTCTTCTTTTCACTGTCCAGATTCTTCTGCATTTCAGAATCCACACCATGGCCTGCAATAGACATTTGACGCTTTCTCCAACTCCAATAGTGTTCTTTGTGACTAATTGCGTGTTCATGTTCTGGCAGCCTATTGTATAAAACATGCCACTTGTTTTTAGATAGATCAAACCCTTCTTTTCTACAAAGAAAACTGCTAGCTTTGCCACGATCAGAAGAGAATGCCCATCATGTCACACAGTACAATACATGCTTGCTGGGGCTCCACCTCAGCCAGTCCCGTATTTGCTTTTCACGTCCATTTACAGATATTGCATACAGGAGAAATTCACTAAATAACTTTTCTTCAGAATCTTTTCCCATACTGTTAATCATTTCCTTGAGTTCCGCTTCTTTCCTTAAGCCACAAGTCACTATTCTCTCTTTGTCTTTGTCATGAAGTACATCTGGCCAAGTCGCCGGATCCTTCCAATCAGGTTCTTCCACTGTTGTTTCACCTTCTAATCCTTGGAGATTTTCATTTGCTTCAGGAACAGGGTGAGAGGCTTCAGATGTGCTGCATGTTGCGATCTCCTCCGTCTCTTGGTGGACCTCTTCAGAAGGGTCAATACACTCGATCGCGACATTCTCTGTGGATTTCGGCTTCTTGAAAAACCTGTATAAGGCACTTTGGTTTTTCAACTTTTTCTCTTCTTCCTCCCGTTCTCGCTTCTCCTTTCTCTTCTGTGATCCAGACTTATGTTGATACATGTTGAAAGTTTTGATAGAGACCACAGCAATATGGCGGTTTATTTTAACAAGAAAACAAGCCAAACCACACTCCAAAAACCACCCGCACAAACAATAATAAATTTACAAGAACAATTTGAAAGTGCAATTAAATACTAAACTTTTCAAATTTAACAATTCAAAACGTACGAGGAAAGGTACGTACAGTAAAGATATGAGACACTGATACTAAGTTTTCAAATATATTAATAATCGAACAAGAACGATTTCAAAAATGCAATTAAATACTTGTCTTTACAAATTCAACAACAATTCAACAGATACAAAAGGCTATAAGAGCAATCAAAATGCAACAGCAAATATAAAATAAACAACTTGACCTAAAACATTAACTGCCAAAAGAAAAAAAGGGGTCTACTCACCAATGTAGTCTTCTACAATGGGAACCAACACTACCTGCTCTGTAGTCTCTCTTCAGAATCAGGATGTTGGCTTCACAGTCACAAGCGTCCGTCAGTTCCAGACTCCCTACTCAAAACAAGTAAAAGTAAAAAAAAAAAATTAATAACATTGGGAAAGACTCGAACAGCAGTAAGGGAACAGGTTAACAGTTAAGATAAACAGAAGAATATAAAATGATTAAAAATGTTACATACCACTGTTGATGGCGCTGTTGATTGAAATGTTGCACTTCTGCGTTCTGCTTCCTCCTGATGCTCTCTACTGTAATAAGAAATTGTGAAACAATCTATTACTTTTATTGCAATGGATTTTGAAAGCCCTGAGTGGGCCTGCCTGGTGATGGGCCTGGGCCCGGTCCCTGGTGATGGGCCTGGGTCCGGTCCCCGGGATGGGCCTGTGGGCCCGGGTATGGGCCCGGTCTTGACCCCGTCCTACTCACCCGCTACAGTCTTCTGTCCTGGACTGGTTCTTCTCCTCCTATCTTCTATCTTCTCCGCTTCTTTCTTCTTCACCGCGCGGCGTCACAGCTTTCTTTTGACAGCTTTTAATTATTTTTTTTATAAAATTGGGAAAAACTCGAGAACAGCAGTAAGGGAACAGGTTAACAATGGATTTTGAAAGCCCTGAGTGGACCTGGGGAATGGGCCCGGTCTGGGCATGGGCCCTGGCTGGGCCTGGTCTGGGCATGGGGAATGGGTCTGGACCCCGGGGAAGGGCCTGGTGCGGTCCCCGGGCCCTGGTGATGGGCCCGGTCTGGTCCCCGGGGACGGGCCTGGGCCCGGTCTGGTCCCCGGGGATGGGCCTGGGCCCGGTCTGGTTCCCGGTGGATGGGCCTGGGCCCGGTCTGGTCCCCGGGGATGGGCCTGGGCCTGTCCCCGGGGATGGGCCTGGGCCTGGTCCCCAGGCCCTGGTGATGGGCCTGGGCTGGTCCCCGGGCCCTGGTTATGGGCCCGAGCTGGTCCCGTCCCCGGGGATGGGCCTGGGCCTGGTCCCGGTCCCTGGGCCCTGGTGATGGGCCTGGGCTGGTCCCCGGGCCCTGGTGATGGGCCCGAGCTGGTCCCCGGGCCCTGGTGATGGGCCCGAGCTGGTCCCCGGGGATGGGTCTGGACCCGGTCTGGACCCCGGGGATGGGCCTGGGCCCGGTCTGGTCCCCGGGGATGGGCCTGGGCCCGGTCTGGACCCCGGGGACGGGCCTGGTGTGGTCCCCGGGCCCTGGTGATGGGCCTGGGCTGGTCCCCGGGCCCTGGTGATGGGCCTGGTCTGGTCCCCGGGGACGGGCCTGGGCCCGGTCTGGTCCCCGAGGACGGGCCTGGGCCCGGTCTGGACCCGGTCTGGACCCCGGGGATGGGCCTGGGCCCGGTCTGGTTCCCAGTGGATGGGCCTGGGCCTGGTCTGGACCCCGTGGATGGGCCTGGCCCCGGTCTGGACCCCGGAGATGGGCCTGGGCCCGGTCTGGACCCCAGAGATGGGCCTGGGCCCAGTCTGGACCCCGGGGATGGGCCTGGTGCAGTCCCCGGGCCCTGGTGATGGGCCTGGGGCTGGTCCCCGGGCCCTGGTGATGGGCCTGGGGCTGGTCCCCGGGCCCTCCCCAGGTGATGGGCCCGAGCTGGTCCCCGGGGATGGGTCTGGACCCGGTCTGGACCCCGGGGATGGGCCTGGGCCCGGTCTGGACACCGGGGATGGGCCTGGTCTGGTCCCCGGGGATGGGCCTGGTCTGGTCCCCGGGGATGGGCCTGGTCTGGTCCCCGGGGATGGGCCTGGTCTGGTCCCCAGGGATGGGCCTGGTGCGGTCCCCGGGCCCTGGTGATGGGCCCGGTCTGGTCCCCGGGGACGGGCTTGGGCCCGGTCTGGACCCCGGGGATGGGCCTGGGCCTGGTCTGGACCCGGTCTGGATCCCGGGGATGGGCCTGGGCCCGGTCTGGTTCCCGGTGGATGGGCCTGGGCCCGGTCTGGACCCCGGAGATGGGCCTGGGCCCGGTCTGGACCCCAGAGATGGGCCTGGGCCCGGTCTGGACCCCGGGGATGGGCCCGGTGCGTTCCCCGGGCCCTGGTGATGGGCCTGGGGCTGGTCCCCGGGGATGGGTCTGGACCCGGTCTGGGTCCCCGGGGATGGGCCTGGGCCCGGTCTGGTCCCCGGGGATGGGCCTGGGCCCGGTCTGGACTCCGGGGATGGGCCTGGTGCGGTCCCCGGGCCCTGGTGATGGGCCTGGGCTGGTCCCCGGGCCCTGGTGATGGGCCTGGTCTGGTCCCCGGGGATGGGCCTGATGCGGTCCCCGGGCCCTGGTGATGGGCCTGGGCTGGTCCCCGGGCCCTGGTGATGGGCCTGGTCTGGTCCCCGGGGATGGGCCTGATGCGGTCCCCGGGCCCTGGTGATGGGCCTGGGCCCGGTCTGGACCCCGGGGATGGGCCCGGTCTGGACCCCGGGGACGGGCCTGGGCCCGGTCTGGACCCTGGGGATGGGCCTGGGCCCGGTCTGGACCCCGGGGATGGGCCTGGTCTGGTCCCCGGGAATGGGCCTGGTGCGGTCCCCGGGCCCTGGTGATGGGCCTGGGCTGGTCCCCGGTCCCTGGTGATGGGCCTGGCTGGTCCCCGGTTTGGACCCCGTCCTACTCACCCGCTACAGTCTTCTGTCCTGGTTCTTCTCCTCTTCTTCTTGCTTCTCCTCTTCTTTCTTCTCCTCTTCTTTCTTCTCCTCTTCTTTCTTCTCCTCTTCTTTCTTCTCCTCTTCTTGCTTTTCTTCTCCTCTTCTTGCTTTTCTTCTCCTCTTCTTTCTTCTCCTCTTCTTCTTTCTTCTCCTCTTCTTTCTTCTCCTCTTCTTTCTTCTCCTCTTCTTGCTTCTCCTCTTCTTGCTTCTTCGCCCTTCTTTCTTCTTTCTTCTCACCACGCGGTGTCACAGAGTTCTTTTGACGCTGCGCGTCACGTGTGCGCCGTCACACACGTGACTGGGGGCGGTGCCAAAGCAGCGTGCCTTGGAAGTAGACGCACGCTGCTTGGCCCGGCCGTGGCCCGGCCAAAGAGATTAAGGCAGCGGCCGCCATCATAGCAGTCTCACAGCGCAAGGGGCCTGGCGGCAGTAACTGCTGTAATGGGCGTAATGCCCTGATGGCGGCCCTGCACCCACCACAGATGCATATATAGGTAAATGAAACAATGTTGCACACATATGACCAATAGCTCCACATTTCTGTTTCTGACCATCCGGCCCAGGCCATCAGTCATGTCCCCCTTCCTTAAAGGTGCAGGGGATTCTATCCACCAAATCCTCTGTATGTTGCTGCTGCTTAAGACGGCCAGCACCAGTTAGAAAGGACAAGCATGCCCCTGCAGAGGATGCACCATGTCTACGACAACCAGAGGCACAGCCTCCCGACACAGAAGCTGCTTGCTCTCTTATCTGTGTCTGGGAGCGTCAGCCTGTCCTTTTTGGTCTTTCTGACATGGTGAGTGATATATAGATTAAAGATATACAGAACTCTGATTCAACTCTGTTATCAAAATTGGAGATATGCGGAACTCTGATTCAACTCTGGTATAAAGATTTAAGATTTCCAGAACTCTGGTATAACTCGGTGAGACACCCTGATAGCTAGCAGCCAGTGACAAGACACAGTGTCAGGGATCAGTACCTGAGGGTGTGCAGAAACCATGTCTGCAGGTATGCATCTAGGAAGAGTGCTGCCTCAGTCCTGTCCAGCACTGGTATGGGTTAATCCTAAATAAAACACCAAACACACACACCATACCCCCCTGTCTGTCTATTAAAAGAGTCACTCCCACCTCTGCTCATTGACTTTGCATTACAAGTCAATCCTCTGTGTTGTTCTGACCTACTCTGTAATCCTGCTGATACCGTATACCAGACCCTGCTTCACCCACCAACCTTGCCTGCTTGCTGCCAGCCTATTGACCCATGGGCCGTCCAGACCACTCTATCTCGCTTTCCCCTTTGTACTGCGCCATGGACTGCTACCAGTACCAGCCAGCCTATCCTCAGGTACACTCTGAAAATTCCTTCCTAAAGGGCTCTAATCCCTTGTACTTGGGTCCCACCACGGCGTTTGCCAGGTGCCACCCTGACACCCAGATTACAATTCCCAGAAACCTCCTATAAATCAGTGAGACCCCCTGATGGGTGGCAGTGTGACAAGACACAAATTAAAATTCCCAGAAACCTCCTATAAATCAGTGAGTCCCCCTGATGGGTGGCAGTGACAAGATACAAATTACAATTCCCAGGAACCTACTATAAATCAGTGAGCCCCCCTGATGGGTGGCAGTGTGACAAGACACAGATTACAATTCGCAGAAATCTGCTAGAAGTATGTTGTATCCCCTGATAGCTGGCAGTGAGAAGACACAGATTACAATTTCCAGAAACCTCCTATAAATCAGTGAGACCCCTTGATGGGTGGCAGTGAGAAGACACAGATTAGAACAATTCCAAGATATCTTGTAGAAATTACTGACCCCCAAAATAGTTGGTGGCAGTGAGAACACACAGATTACCACAATTCCCAGGTATTTTGTAGAAATGAGACCTCCAAAATAGTTGGTGGCAGTGAGAACACACAGATTACAACAATTCTCAGATATTTAGTATAAATGACTGACCCCCCATGGGAGGGGGGAATTTCACACTAATTCATATTGAGATATGGCACGTATTTCAATTAAAAAAAATATAAAAAACTACCTACCATATTAAAATACCTTTCATTACTGACCCCCAAAATAGTTGGTGGCAGTGAGAACACACAGATTACCACAATTCCCAGATATTTTGTAGAAATGAGACCCCCAAAATAGTTGCTGGCAGTGAGAACACACAGATTACCACAATTCCCAGATATTTTGTAGAAATTACTGACCCCAAAATAGTTGGTGGCAGTGAGAACACACAGATTACAACAATTCTCAGATATTTAGTATAAATGACTAACCCCTCAAAATAGTTGGTGGCAGTGAGAACACACATATTACCACAATTCCCAGATATTGTGTATACATTACTGACTCCCAAAATAGTTGCTGGCAGTGAGAACTCAGATTACAACAATTCCCAGATATTTTGTACAAATTACTGACCCCCAAAATAATTGCTGAGAGTGAGAACACACAGTTTACAACAATTCCCAGATATTTTGTAGAAATGACTGACCCCCCAAATAGTTGGTGGCAGTGAGAACATACAGATTACCACAATTCCCAGATATTTTGTAGAAATGAGACCCCCAAAATAGTTGGTGGCAGTGAGAACACACAGATTACAACAATTCCCAGATATTTTGTACAAGTGAGAACCCCCCATTAGCTGGTGGCAGACAGGCAGTGAGAACACACGCTAACAGAACAATCTCCTCTCAAAAAACACTTGCTGGGGCTGCAAGGGACGCCTTATATAGTGTGCTGTGGGACTTAGCTCTGTGAGCCCATGATTGGGCAAAATTTGCGCAATCAGGACTATGAGCCGTGATAGGCATAGTCTTGCACCTAAACTGTGGTCAGGTGCAAGGCTGTAGCCAATTACAAGCTTCAGGCCAGTGGAAAAAGTGCATTGTGGTCCATTGTGGTGCATTGTGGGCGAACATGCGGCGATAACAACTGTATCTCTCTGCCGAAGTCTGCTGTTACTGTAACTGTATCTCTCTGCCGATGTCTGCTGTTACAGTAACTATCTCTCTGCCGAAGTCTGCTGTTACAGTAACTATCTCTCTGCCGAAGTCTGCTGTTACAGTAACTGTATCTCTCTGCCGAAGTCTGCTGTTACAGTAACTATCTCTCTGCCGAAGTCTGCTGTTACAGTAACTGTATCTCTCTGTCGATGTCTGCTGTTACAGTAACTGTATCTCTCTGTCGATGTCTGCTGTTACAGTAACTGTATCTCTCTGCCGAAGTCTGCTGTTACAGTAACTGTATCTCTCTGCCGAAGTCTGCTGTTACAGTAACTGTATCTCTCTGCCAATGTCTGCTGTTACAGTAACTGTATCTCTCTGCCGAAGTCTGCTGATACAGTAACTGTATCTCTCTGCCGATGTCTGCTGTTACAGTAACTGTATCTCTCTGTCGATGTCTGCTGTTACAGTAACTGTATCTCTCTGCCGAAGTCTGCTGTTACAGTAACTGTATCTCTCTGCCAATGTCTGCTGATACAGTAACTGTATCTCTCTGCCGAAGTCTGCTGTTACAGTAACTGTATCTCTCTGCCGATGTCTGCTGTTACAGTAACTGTATCTCTCTGTCGATGTCTGCTGTTACAGTAACTGTATCTCTCTGCCGAAGTCTGCTGTTACAGTAACTGTATCTCTCTGCCGATGTCTGCTGTTACCGTAACTGTATCACTCTGCCGAAGTCTGCTGTTACAGTAACTGTATCTCTCTGCCGATGTCTGCTGTTACAGTAACTGTATCTCTCTGCCGATGTCTGCTGTTACAGTAACTATCTCTCTGCCGATGTCTGCTGTTACAGTAACTGTATCTCTCTGCCAAAGTCTGCTGTTACAGTTACTGTATCTCTCTGCCGATGTCTGCTGTTACAGTAACTGTATCTCTCTGTCGATGTCTGCTGTTACAGTAACTGTATCTCTCTGCCGAAGTCTGCTGTTACAGTAACTGTATCTCTCTGCCGATGTCTGCTGTTACCGTAACTGTATCACTCTGCCGATGTCTGCTGTTACAGTAACTGTATCTCTCTGTCGATGTCTGCTGTTACAGTAACTGTATCTCTCTGCCGAAGTCTGCTGTTACAGTAACTGTATCTCTCTGCCGATGTCTGCTGTTACAGTAACTGTATCTCTCTGTCGATGTCTGCTGTTACAGTAACTGTATCTCTCTGCCGAAGTCTGCTGTTACAGTAACTGTATCTCTCTGCCGAAGTCTGCTGTTACAGTAACTGTATCTCTCTGCCGATGTCTGCTGTTACAGTAACTGTATCTCTCTGTCGATGTCTGCTGTTACAGTAACTGTATCTCTCTGCCGAAGTCTGCTGTTACAGTAACTGTATCTCTCTGCCGATGTCTGCTGTTACCGTAACTGTATCACTCTGCCGAAGTCTGCTGTTACAGTAACTGTATCTCTCTGCCGATGTCTGCTGTTACAGTAACTGTATCTCTCTGCCGATGTCTGCTGTTACAGTAACTATCTCTCTGCCGATGTCTGCTGTTACAGTAACTGTATCTCTCTGCCAAAGTCTGCTGTTACAGTTACTGTATCTCTCTGCCGATGTCTGCTGTTACAGTAACTATCTCTCTGCCGAAGTCTGCTGATACAGTGACTGTATCTCTCTGCCGAAGTCTGCTGTTACAGTAACTATCTCTCTGCCGATGTCTGCTGTTACAGTAACTGTATCTCTCTGCCGGTGTCTGCTGTTACCGTAACTGTATCTCTCTGCCGATGTCTGCTGTTACAGTAACTGTATCTCTCTGCCGAAGTCTGCTGTTACAGTAACTGTATCTCTCTGCCGATGTCTGCTGCTACAGTAACTGTATCTCTCTGCCGGTGTCTGCTGTTACAGTAACTGTATCTCTCTGCCGATGTCTGCTGTTACAGTAACTGTATCTCTCTGCCGATGTCTGCTGCTACAGTAACTGTATCTCTCTGCCGGTGTCTGCTGTTACAGTAACTGTATCTCTCTGCCGAAGTCTGCTTTTACAGTAACTGTATCTCTCTGCCGGTGTCTGCTGTTACAGTTACTGTATCTCTCTGCCGAAGTCTGCTGTTACAGTAACTGTATCTCTCTGCCGATGTCTGCTGTTACAGTAACTGTATCTCTCTGCCGATGTCTGCTGTTACAGTTACTGTATCTCTCTGTCGAAGTCTGCTGTTACAGTAACTGTATCTCTCTGCCGAAGTCTGCTGTTACAGTAACTGTATCTCTCTGCCGATGTCTGCTGTTACAGTAACTGTATCTCTCTGCCGAAGTCTGCTGTTACAGTAACTGTATCTCTCTGCCGATGTCTGCTGTTACAGTAACTGTATCTCTCTGCCGATGTCTGCTGTTACAGTTACTGTATCTCTCTGCTGAAGTCTGCTGTTACAGTCACTGTATCTCTCTGCCGATGTCTGCTGTTACAGTAACTGTATCTCTCTGCCGATGTCTGCTGTTACAGTAACTATCTCTCTGCCGATGTCTGCTGTTACAGTAACTGTATCTCTCTGCCGAAGTCTGCTGTTACAGTTACTGTATCTCTCTGCCGATGTCTGCTGTTACAGTAACTATCTCTCTGCCGAAGTCTGCTGATACAGTGACTGTATCTCTCTGCCGAAGTCTGCTGTTACAGTAACTATCTCTCTGCCGATGTCTGCTGTTACAGTAACTGTATCTCTCTGCCGGTGTCTGCTGTTACCGTAACTGTATCTCTCTGCCGAAGTCTGCTGTTACAGTTACTGTATCTCTCTGCCGAAGTCTGCTGTTACAGTAACTGTATCTCTCTGCCGAATTCTGCTGTTACAGTAACTGTATCTCTCTGCCGATGTCTGCTGTTACAGTAACTGTATCTCTCTGCCGAAGTCTGCTGTTACAGTAACTGTATCTCTCTGCCGATGTCTGCTGCTACAGTAACTGTATCTCTCTGCCGGTGTCTGCTGTTACAGTAACTGTATCTCTCTGCCGATGTCTGCTGTTACAGTAACTGTATCTCTCTGCCGATGTCTGCTGCTACAGTAACTGTATCTCTCTGCCGGTGTCTGCTGTTAGAGTAACTGTATCTCTCTGCCGAAGTCTGCTTTTACAGTAACTGTATCTCTCTGCCGGTGTCTGCTGTTACAGTTACTGTATCTCTCTGCCGAAGTCTGCTGTTACAGTAACTGTATCTCTCTGCCGATGTCTGCTGTTACAGTAACTGTATCTCTCTGCCGATGTCTGCTGTTACTGTAACTGTATCTCTCTGCCGAAGTCTGCTGTTACAGTAACTGTATCTCTCTGCCGAAGTCTGCTGTTACAGTAACTGTATCTCTCTGCCAATGTCTGCTGTTACAGTAACTGTATCTCTCTGCCGAAGTCTGCTGTTACAGTAACTGTATCTCTCTGCCGAAGTCTGCTGTTACAGTAACTGTATCTCTCTGCCAATGTCTGCTGTTACAGTAACTATCTCTCTGCCGATGTCTGCTGTTACAGTTACTGTATCTCTCTGTCGAAGTCTGCTGTTACAGTAACTGTATCTCTCTGCCGAAGTCTGCTGTTACAGTAACTGTATCTCTCTGCCGATGTCTGCTGTTACAGTAACTGTATCTCTCTGCCGAAGTCTGCTGTTACAGTAACTGTATCTCTCTGCCGATGTCTGCTGTTACAGTAACTGTATCTCTCTGCCGATGTCTGCTGTTACAGTTACTGTATCTCTCTGCTGAAGTCTGCTGTTACAGTCACTGTATCTCTCTGCCGATGTCTGCTGTTACAGTAACTGTATCTCTCTGCCGATGTCTGCTGTTACAGTTACTGTATCTCTCTGCTGAAGTCTGCTGTTACAGTCACTGTATCTCTCTGCCGATGTCTGCTGTTACAGTCACTGTATCTCTCTGCCGATGTCTGCTGTTACAGTAACTGTATCTCTCTGCCGAAGTCTGCTGTTACAGTAACTGTATCTCTCTGCCGATGTCTGCTGTTACAGTTACTGTATCTCTCTGCTGAAGTCTGCTGTTACAGTCACTGTATCTCTCTGCCGATGTCTGCTGTTACAGTAACTGTATCTCTCTGCCGGTGTCTGCTGTTACAGTTACTGTATCTCTCTGCCGATGTCTGCTGTTACAGTAACTGTATCTCTCTGCCGATGTCTGCTGTTACAGTTACTGTATCTTTCTGCCGAAGTCTGCTGTTACAGTAACTGTATCTCTCTGCCGATGTCTGCTGTTACAGTTACTGTATCTCTCTGCCGAAGTCTGCTGTTACAGTAACTGTATCTCTCTGCCGGTGTCTGCTGTTACTGTAACTGTATCTCTCTGCCGATGTCTGCTGTTACAGTAACTGTATCTCTCTGCCGATGTCTGCTGTTACAGTTACTGTATCTCTCTGCCGAAGTCTGCTGTTACAGTAACTGTATCTCTCTGCCGATGTCTGCTGTTACAGTTACTGTATCTCTCTGCCGAAGTCTGCTGTTACAGTAACTGTATCTCTCTGCCGGTGTCTGCTGTTACAGTTACTGCATCTCTCTGCCGATGTCTGCTGTCACAGTAACTATCTCTCTGCCGAAGTCTGCTGTTACTGTAACTGTATCTCTCTGCCGAAGTCTGCTGTTACAGTAACTGTATCTCTCTGCCGATGTCTGCTGTTACTGTAACTGTATCTCTCTGCTGATGTCTGCTGTTACAGTTACTGTATCTCTCTGCCGAAGTCTGCTGTTACAGTAACTGTATCTCTCTGCCGAAGTCTGCTGTTACAGTAACTATCTCTCTGCAGATGGCTGCTGTTACAGTTACTGTATCTCTCTGCCGAAGTCTGCTGTTACAGTAACTGTATCTCTCTGCCGATGTCTGCTGTTACAGTAACTGTATCTCTCTGCCGGTGTCTGCTGTTACAGTTACTGTATCTCTCTGCCGATGTCTGCTGTTACAGTAACTGTATCTCTCTGCCGATGTCTGCTGTTACAGTAACTGTATCTCTCTGCCGACGTCTGCTGTTACAGTTACTGTATCTCTCTGCCGAAGTCTGCTGTTACAGTAACTGTATCTCTCTGCCGATGTCTGCTGTTACAGTAACTGTATCTCTCTGCCGGTGTCTGCTGTTACAGTAACTGTATCTCTCTGCCGAAGTCTGCTGTTACAGTTACTGTATCTCTCTGCCGATGTCTGCTGTTACAGTAACTGTATCTCTCTGTCGAAGTCTGCTGTTACAGTAACTGTATCTCTCTGTCGATGTCTGCTGTTACAGTAACTGTATCTCTCTGCCGAAGTCTGCTGTTACAGTAACTGTATCTCTCTGCCGATGTCTGTGGTTACTGTAACTGTATCTCTCTGCTGATGTCTGCTGTTACAGTAACTGTATCTCTCTGCCGAAGTCTGCTGTTACAGTAACTGTATCTCTCTGCAGATGGCTGCTGTTACAGTTACTGTATCTCTCTGCCGAAGTCTGCTGTTACAGTAACTGTATCTCTCTGCCGAAGTCTGCTGTTACAGTAACTATCTCTCTGCAGATGGCTGCTGTTACAGTTACTGTATCTCTCTGCCGATGTCTGCTGTTACAGTTACTGTATCTCTCTGCCGATGTCTGCTGTTACAGTAACTGTATCTCTCTGCCGATGTCTGCTGTTACAGTAACTGTATCTCTCTGCCGGTGTCTGCTGTTACAGTTACTGTATCTCTCTGCCGATGTCTGCTGTTACAGTAACTGTATCTCTCTGCCGATGTCTGCTGTTACAGTAACTGTATCTCTCTGCCGATGTCTGCTGTTACAGTTACTGTATCTCTCTGCCGAAGTCTGCTGTTACAGTAACTGTATCTCTCTGCCGATGTCTGCTGTTACAGTAACTGTATCTCTCTGCCGGTGTCTGCTGTTACAGTAACTGTATCTCTCTGCCGAAGTCTGCTGTTACAGTTACTGTATCTCTCTGCCGATGTCTGCTGTTACAGTAACTGTATCTCTCTGTCGAAGTCTGCTGTTACAGTAACTGTATCTCTCTGTCGATGTCTGCTGTTACAGTAACTGTATCTCTCTGTCGATGTCTGCTGTTACAGTAACTGTATCTCTCTGTCGAAGTCTGCTGTTACTGTAACTGTATCTCTCTGCCGATGTCTGCTGTTACAGTAACTGTATCTCTCTGCCGATGTCTGCTGTTACAGTAACTGTATCTCTCTGCCGATGTCTGCTGTTACAGTTACTGTATCTCTCTGCCGATGTCTGCTGTTACAGTAACTGTATCTCTCTGTCGAAGTCTGCTGTTACAGTAACTGTATCTCTCTGTCGATGTCTGCTGTTACAGTAACTGTATCTCTCTGTCGAAGTCTGCTGTTACTGTAACTGTATCTCTCTGTCGAAGTCTGCTGTTACTGTAACTGTATCTCTCTGCCGATGTCTGCTGTTACAGTAACTGTATCTCTCTGCCGAAGTCTGCTGTTACAGTAACTGTATCTCTCTGCCGAAGTCTGCTGTTACTGTAACTGTATCTCTCTGTCGAAGTCTGCTGTTACTGTAACTGTATCTCTCTGCCGATGTCTGCTGTTACTGTAACTGTATCTCTCTGCCGATGTCTGCTGTTACAGTAACTGTATCTCTCTGTCGAAGTCTGCTGTTACAGTAACTGTATCTCTCTGCCGATGTCTGCTGTTACAGTAACTGTATCTCTCTGTCGAAGTCTGCTGTTACTGTAACTGTATCTCTCTGTCGAAGTCTGCTGTTACAGTAACTGTATCTCTCTGCCGATGTCTGCTGTTACAGTAACTGTATCTCTCTGTCGAAGTCTGCTGTTACAGTAGCTGTATCTCTCTGCCGATGTCTGCTGTTACAGTAACTGTATCTCTCTGTCGAAGTCTGCTGTTACTGTAACTGTATCTCTCTGTCGAAGTCTGCTGTTACAGTAGCTGTATCTCTCTGCCGATGTCTGCTGTTACAGTAACTGTATCTCTCTGCCGATGTCTGCTGTTACAGTAACTGTATCTCTCTGTCGAAGTCTGCTGTTACAGTAACTGTATCTCTCTGCCGATGTCTGCTGTTACAGTAGCTGTATCTCTCTGCCAATGTCTGCTGTTACAGTAACTATCTCTCTGCCGAAGTCTGCTGTTACAGTAACTGTATCTCTCTGTCGAAGTCTGCTGTTACAGTAACTATCTCTCTGCCGAAGTCTGCTGTTACAGTAGCTGTATCTCTCTGCCGATGTCTGCTGTTACAGTAACTGTATCTCTCTGCCGATGTCTGCTGTTACAGTAACTGTATCTCTCTGCCGATGTCTGCTGTTACAGTAACTGTATCTCTCTGCCGATGTCTGCTGTTACAGTAACTGTATCTCTCTGCCGAAGTCTGCTGTTACACTTCATGGAGAGATACAGTTACTGTATCAGTCACTGTAAAATGACTATTCGGCTGTTACAGTTTCTCAGATGTCCACTGTAACTAATTTATTAGTGACTCCAGCGCTGGATAACACTGAAAAATGTGTTGTTTAAGTAAAATGATTATTACTGTGGCTCAGTGACTCCGTGTCTGCTTCATCAGAAGTGACTTGGTGAGATATCAGCGCTCAAAGCCAAGTCACTTCTGATGAGGCAGACACTGACGCTGCTAACTAAAAACAGGATCTTAGCCACATTAATAATCATTTTACCTAGATAACTAATTTTTAAGTGTTATTACAGTTACTCTGAGCGCTGGATCAGTTAACCCTTTCACTGGCTCTGAGAGATTACAGTAACTGATCCAGCGCTCAGAGTCCAAGTAATAAACACTGCTAAATTAGGTAAAACATTCCTAGTGAGGAATGTATAAATATAGAGGATGAATAAATGTAGATTTGAATTTGCAGTTGATAACCCGGAGAAACATTAATTCTAGAACATGGATAAGATACATAGTTGCAACCAGCCTGCGCTTTATATGTGTGTAATGAGCTCCCTCTTGGTAGCTTTGCTTTCCATCTAATATACATTGCAACTTACACTGATTTAGGCACAAACATCCTATGAAGTGTGTACAAGATATATTATAAATGGTGACATGATGGAGACAAACCAGGTCTTGTGATATTAGTATGATTATTACAGAAAAATCCCCATAGCAGTAAGTGGAATGTGGCTCCTCAGGGGATGGAGGTCCTGCCCTCTCTCAACAGGATATGGAGAAATAATTAATATGCTGCAGGATGAGATATAGGGACAAGTGACAAATATTCAGGTGCTTGAGCAGTGGGTAACTTTGAATACAAATGTGCTGAGCAAATCCCCTCCCGAAAGGGTTAAAGCTCAGTTTCATATGGACTTTGATGAAGGATTCGAGAATGTACAGTACAGATGTTTATAACAAGCCCAGCAAACGTTTAAATGCCCCTAGACATCATTTCAAATTGTTCAATGTACTTTGGCAGGATGAAGTATACAGTATTTCCAATATTAGTTTAGAAGAATCAACATTATCTAAAACAACATAATATTGAAACTGATATATATATATATAATGACATAATCTGAGTTTTGCAAGATGCAAAGAATTATATATATATATAATAATAATCAGTGTATTGTAGAATACAAAGAAAAATCATACAGTTTGCCTCCTGCAATACTAGGATTATTACTATAGGTAGATATAATTTCCCTCCTGCAATACTAGGATTATTACTATAGGTAGATATAATTTGGCTCCTGCAATACTAGGATTATTACTATAGGTAGATATAATTTGCCTCCTGCAATACTAGGATTATTACTATAGGTAGATATAATTTGCCTCCTTTAATACTAGGATTATTACTATAGGTAGATATAATTTCCCTCCTGCATTAGTGTGATTATTACTATAGGTATATATAATTTGCCTCCTGCAATACTAGGATTATTACTATAGGTAGATATAATTTCCCTCCTGCAATACTAGGATTATTACTATAGGTAGAGATAATTTCCCTCCTGCAATACTAGGATTATTACTATAGGTAGATATAATTTGCCTCCTGCAATACTAGGATTATTACTATAGGTAGATGTAATTTGCCTCCTGCAATACTAGGATTATTAATATAGGTAGATATAATTTCCCTCCTGCATTAGTGTGATTATTACTATAGGTAGGTATAATTTCCCTCCTGCAATACTAGGATTATTACTATAGGTAGATATAATTTGGCTCCTGCAATACTAGGATTAGTAATATAGGTAGAAATAATTTCCCTCCTGCAATACTAGGATTATTACTATAGGTATATATAATTTCCTTCCTGCATTAGTGTGATTATTACTATAGGTAGATATAATTTCCCTCCAGCAATACTAGGATTATTACTATAGGTAGATATAATTTCCCTCCTGCAATACTATGATTATTACTATAGGTAGATATATTTTCCCTCCTGCAATACTAGGATTATTACTATAGGTAGATATAATTTGCCTCCTGCAATACTAGGATTATTACTATAGGTAGATATAATTTGCCTCCTGCAATACTAGGATTATTACTATAGGTAGATATAATTTGCCTCCTGCATACTAGGATTATTACTATAGGTAGATGTAATTTGCCTCCTGCAATACTAGGATTATTAATATAGGTAGATATAATTTCCCTCCTGCATTAGTGTGATTATTACTATAGGTAGATATAATTTCCTCCTGCATTAGTGTGATTATTACTATAGGTAGATATAATTTCCTCCTGCAATACTAGGATTATTACTATAGGTAGATATAATTTCCCTCCTGCAATACTAGGATTAGTAATATAGGTAGATATAATTTCCCTCCTGCAATACTAGGATTATTACTATAGGTATATATAATTTCCTTCCTGCATTAGTGTGATTATTACTATAGGTAGATATAATTTCCCTCCTGCAATACTAGGATTATTACTATAGGTAGATATAATTTCCCTCCTGCAATACTAGGATTATTAATATAGGTAGATATAATTTGCCTCCTGCATTAGTATGATTATTACTATAGGTAGATATAATTTCCCTCCTGCATTAGTGTGATTATTACTATAGGTAGATATAATTTCCCTCCTGCCTTAGTGTGATTATTACTATAGGTATATATAATTTCCCTCCTGCATTAGTGTGATTATTACTATAGGTAGATATAATTTGCCTCCTGCATTAGTGTGATTATTACTATAGGTAGATATAATTTCCCTCCTGCTTTAGTGTGATTATTACTATAGGTAGATATAATTTCCCTCCTGCAATACTAGGATTATTACTATAGGTAGATATAATTTCCCTCCTGCAATACTAGGATTATTACTATAGGTAGATATAATTTGGCTCCTGCAATACTAGGATTATTAATATAGGTAGATATATTTTCCCTCCTGCAATACGATTATTAATATGGATATTATATATTACTATAGGTAGATATAATTTGCCTCCTGCAATACTAGGATTATTACTATAGGTAGATATAATTTCCCTCCTGCATTAGTGTGATTATTACTATAGGTAGATATAATTTGCCTCCTGCATTAGTGTGATTAATACTATAGGTAGATATAATTTCCCTCCTGCATTAGTGTGATTATTACTATAGGTAGATATAATTTGCCTTCTGCAATACTTGGATTATAACTATAGGTAGATATAATTTGCCTCCTGCAATACTAGGATTATTACTATAGGTATATATAATTTCCCTACTGCAATACTAGGATTATTACTATAGGTAGATATAATTTCCCTCCTGCAATACTATGATTATTACTATAGGTAGATATAATTTACCTCCTGCATTAGTGTGATTATTACTATAGGTAGAAATAATTTCCCTCCTGCATTAGTGTGATTATTACTATAGGTATATATAATTTGCCTCCTGCAATACTAGGATTATTACTATAGGTCGATATAATTTCCCTCCTGCATTAGTGTGATTATTACTATAGGTATATATAATTTGCCTCCTGCAATACTAGGATTATTACTATAGGTAGCTATAATTTCCCTCCTGCATTAGTTTGATTATTACTATAGGTAGATATAATTTCCCTCCTGCAATACTAGGATTATTACTATAGGTAGATATAATTTCCCTCCTGCAATACTAGGATTATTACTATAGGTAGATATAATTTCCCTCCTGCAATACTAGGATTATTACTATAGGTAGATATAATTTCCCTCCTGCATTAGTGTGATTATTACTATAGGTATATATAATTTCCCTCCTGCAATACTAGGATTATTACTATAGGTAGATATAATTTCCCTCCTGTAATACTAGGATTATTACTATAGGTAGATATAATTTGCCTCCTGCATTAGTGTGATTATTACTATAGGTAGATATAATTTCCCTCCTGCATTAGTGTGATTATTACTATAGGTAGATATAATTTGCCTCCTGCATTAGTATGATTATTACTATAGGTAGATATAATTTGCCTCCTGCAATACTAGGATTATTACTATAGGTAGAAATAATTTCCCTCCTGCAATACTAAGATTATTACTATAGGTAGATATAATTTCCCTCCTGCAATACTAGGATTATTACTATAGGTAGATATAATTTCCCTCCTGCATTAGTGTGATTATTACTATAGGTATATATAATTTCCCTCCTGCAATACTAGGATTATTACTATAGGTAGATATAATTTCCCTCCTGCAATACTAGGATTATTACTATAGGTAGATATAATTTGCCTCCTGCATTAGTGTGATTATTACTATAGGTAGATATAATTTGCCTCCTGCATTAGTATGATTATTACTATAGGTAGATATAATTTCCCTCCTGCAATACTAGGATTATTACTATAGGTAGATATAATTTGCCTCCTGCAATACTAGGATTATTAATATAGGTAGATATAATTTCCCTCCTGCATTAGTGTGATTATTACTATAGGTAGGTATAATTTCCCTCCTGCAATACTAGGATAATTACTATAGGTAGATATAATTTGGCTCCTGCAATACTAGGATTATTACTATAGGTAGATATAATTTCCCTCCTGCATTAGTGTGATTATTAATATTGGTAGATATAATTTCCCTCCTGCAATACTAGGATTATTACTATAGGTAGATATAATTTGCCTCCTGCAATACTAGGATTATTACTATAGGTAGATATAATTTGCCTCCTGCAATACTAGGATTATTACTATAGGTAGATATAATTTCCCTCCTGCAATACTAGGATTATTACTATAGGTAGATATAATTTCCCTCCTGCATTAGTGTGATTATTACTATAGGTATATATAATTTCCTCCTGCAATAGTGTGGATTATTACTATAGGTAGATATAATTCCCTCCTGCATTAGTGTGATTATTACTATAGGTAGATATAATTCCCTCCTGCAATACTAGGATTATTACTATAGGTAGATATAATTTCCCTCCTGCATTAGTGTGATTATTACTATAGGTAGATATAATTTCCCTCCTGCTTTAGTGTGATTATAACTATAGGTAGATATAATTTGCCTTCTGCAATACTTGGATTAGTACTATAGGTAGATATAATTTGCCTCCTGCAATACTAGGATTATTACTATAGGTAGATATAATTTGCCTCCTGCAATACTAGGATTATTACTATAGGTATATATAATTTCCCTCCTGCAATACTAGGATTATTACTATAGGTAGATATAATTTCCCTCCTGCAATACTATGATTATTACTATAGGTAGATATAATTTCCCTCCTGCATTAGTGTGATTATTACTATAGGTAGAAATGATTTCCATCCTGCATTAGTGTGATTATTACTATAGGTATATATAATTTGCCTCCTGCAATACTAGGATTATAACTATAGGTCGATATAATTTCCCTCCTGCATTAGTGTGATTATTACTATAGGTATATATAATTTGCCTCCTGCAATACTAGCATTATTACTATAGGTAGATATAATTTCCCTCCTGCATTAGTGTTATTATTACTATAGGTAGATATAATTTGCCGCCTGCAATACTAGGATTATTACTATAGGTAGATATAATTTGCCTCCTGCATTAGTGTGATTATTACTATAGGTAGATATAATTTCCCTCCTGCATTAGTGTGATTATTACTATAGGTAGATATAATTTGCCTCCTGCATTAGTATGATTATTACTATAGGTAGATATAATTTGCCTCCTGCAATACTAGGATTATTACTATAGGTATATATAATTTCCCTCCTGCAATACTAGGATTATTACTATAGGTATATATAATTTCCCTCCTGCATTAGTGTGATTATTACTATAGGTAGATATAACTTCCCTCCTGCATTAGTGTGATTATTACTATAGGTAGATATAATTTGCCTCCTGCAATACTAGGATTATTACTATAGGTAGATATAATTTGCCTCCTGCATTAGTGTGATTATTACTATAGGTAGATATAATTTCCCTCCTGCATTACTGTGATTATTACTATAGGTAGATATAATTTGCCTCCTGCATTAGTATGATTATTACTAAAGGTAGATATAATTTGCCTCCTGCAATACTAGGATTATTACTATAGGTAGATATAATTTGCCTCCTGCAATACTAGGATTATTACTATAGGTAGATATAATTTGCCTCCTGCAATATTAGGATTATTACTATAGGTAGATATAATTTCCCTCCTGCAATACTAGGATTATTACTATAGGTAGATATAATTTGCCTCCTGCATTAGTATGATTATTACTATAGGTAGATATAATTTGCCTCCTGCAATACTAGGATTATTACAATAGGTAGATATAATTTGCTTCCTGCAATACTAGGATTATTACTATAGGTAGATATAATTTCCCTCCTGCATTAGTGTGATTATTACTATAGGTAGATTTACTTTCCCTCCTGCATTAGTGTGATTATTACTAGAGGTAGATATAATTTGCCTCCTGCAATACTAGGATTATTAATATAGGTAGATATAATTTCCCTCCTGCATTAGTGTGATTATTACTATAGGTATATATAATTTCCCTCCTGCATTAGTGTGATTATTACTATAGGTATATATAATTTCCCTCCTGCATTAGTGTGATTATTACTATAGGTAGATATAATTTGCCTCCTGTAATACTAGGATTATTACTATAGGTAGATATAATTTGCCTCCTGCATTAGTGTGATTATTACTATAGGTAGATATAATTTCCCTCCTGCATTAGTGTGATTATTACTATAGGTAGATATAATTTGCCTCCTGCATTAGTATGATTATTACTATAGGTAGATATAATTTGCCTCCTGCAATACTAGGATTATTACTATAGGTAGATATAATTTGCCTCCTGCAATACTAGATTATTACTATAGGTAGATTACATATATTTCCTCCTGCATTACTAGGTTTATTACTATAGGTAGATATAATTTCCCTCCTGCAATACTAGGATTTTATATAGGTAGATATAATTTGCCTCCTGCATTAGTGTGATTATTACTATAGGTAGATATAATTTCCCTCCTGCATTAGTGTGATTATTACTATAGGTAGATATAATTTGCCTCCTGCATTAGTATGATTATTACTATAGGTAGATATAATTTGCCTCCTGCAATACTAGGATTATTACTATAGGTAGATATAATTTGCCTCCTGCAATACTAGGATTATTACTATAGGTAGATATAATTTTCCTCCTGCATTACTAGGATTATTACTATAGGTAGATATAATTTCCCTCCTGCATTAGTGTGATTATTACTATAGGTAGATATAATTTCCCTCCTGCAATACTAGGTTTATTACTATAGGTAGATATAACTTAACTCCTGCACTACTAGGATTATTAATATAGGTAGATATAACTTCACTCCTGCACTACTAGGATTATTACTATAGGTAGATATAATTTCTCTCCTGCAATACTAGGATTATTACTATAGGTAGATATAATTTCCCTCCTGCATTAGTGTGATTATTACTATAGGTAGATGTAATTTCCCTCCTGCAATTAGATGTGATTATTACTATAGGTAGATATAATTTCCCTCCTGCAATACTAGGATTATTACTATAGGT
>RXON01003143.1:0-22578 GCA_009667805.1 Leptobrachium leishanense
AATTATTAAATGGATGAAAGAAGAAAAACGTGTGCGAAAGGTGGAAACCTAGCCTAATTGGTAAAGGGGGAGATAATGTTTTCCTGAAATTTAATTGGTCTATAAATATCCAAGAAACCAAAGGGGGGTTATGTCGGGTATATTACAGAGACAAAGAATTTAAAATGGATGTTTGTAGCCATTTTGTTTTAAAGACAGTTTTTCTTTCAAAGTATTCTCTAGGTTTAGAAATGAACAAGATTTTTTTTTACAAAGTTCATTCCTGGGTTAAGAAGTCCCAGACATGAAGGAACCTAGAATGAATGTGAGATAATGCTAAGACGTGTCATAAGTAAATTTATTGGTCTATTCTAAGTTTTAAAACAAAAGAGATTTTGTTTTTTGGGTATAGGAATAAGAGTTAAATGTTTTGTAATATAGAATTATATTCACAAAATATATGTTTATAATCAAGGTATATTTTTTACAATTACAGTATGAAATATATACTCCAATAAATATTGTAGAAAGTATAATTGATAAATAAAAGAAATCACTGAAGAATATTCTGTAACCAGAAAAGAATTAGCTGATAAGGCTCTTAGCAACCAAAAGGGAGGAGAGCTATAAATCTCAAGAGACAGTCTAGAGTCTAGAGTCTAGTTAGAAGACAAGGTTCTTTGTTAAGTTAGTCTGACCTTTTGACCCTAAGATAAGAATTAATGGAATTAATGGAATTAAATTAGAAGTGCAACACTGCCCTCTACAGGATAGTAAAAATAATGATTATATTATCATTAATATAACTGTGTGGCTATAATAAGCGGGAAAAAAGTTTGGTAAGTCAGAGATGTCAGCAGAGAGACTCACATCGCCATGCACTCAGATATTTATTATACATGACACTCTGAGGAGTCGGAGATTGCCAGCCATCGGGACGCATCGCAATGCACTCAGACATCCATTACATATGACACTCTGAGCAACCGAGCAGACTCACACCACGATGCACTCAGATCCCAAGACATGAGGCAATCAATATTCTCACCAAATCTCTAACTCACATGCATTGATTATCTAATATCGATAATTTTCACATATTCCAAAACAAAGCATCACATAGAAAATTCCAAGGCAGACTCATCAACATCCAAATTGGACAGGTAATGTATGAAATAAGGAATTAATGTAAAAATATATTTGTAGAGATTTTGCAACGCAGACTGAGACTTCTCGGATACGGTTAAAATCCAAATTCTAAGTATTTTCTATTCTGCAGATAGAAATATGAAGAAGTGGATATAAGGATTTATTCCTAAAGATATGTTGCAAGATTGATACCAATATATATTGAATTTGGAAATTACTGTGATTAAAATTAATGAGCAAGGAATTATATAACTACAAAATAAAAAGCAGAAGATTAGAAGTTTAATTCTCGAGATTAGGGGAGGATTCACTAAATAAGTTTTTATTACTTATTATTAAATTAGCTCATCTTTTGTTGATCCATGTAGCATAGATATATATATATATCTATAAGAGCTGGCTGGTTAAACATTGTTTGCTGGGAAATGCATGTTGTATTAAGCAGAAATGTTTATTAACCATTTGTGTATTAGTTACTAACTGAGAAAATAAATGATATTAATCATATATGCAGTTACTAACCAGAGATACATATATTGTGAAGCTAGTTTTTATATGCTGATGGAGTGTGGTTTATAAATTGTTGTTCATGATATGAGATTTGAAATTCTTTTGTATACGTAATAAATATATATATATTTTTATCCGATTATTGATTATTGTATTTTTTAAAGCAAAACACAGACAATTAAAAGAATTCAGGATAATTTCTAAGAGATATAGACGATTGATATTTGTGTCTCGTATAAGTTTCTTATGAAATAATAATCCCTGATATATTGGAGACGACTGCCGAGGTAGGTCCAGTAAGTCCAATATAGACATATTGGAGGCTTGGCTGATAAATCCAATATATACAAACGTGTTGTATTCACGTGCAGAGATTATATCCGACAAGCCACAACAGGTCATGAAGTTTATATGGGAAAATCATGGCATTCTCCAACTGTAACCATAGAGGTGGTTCTTTGAGATGCATTGACGACAACAGTTGGGCTAGTAAGGCTGCTTTGTCGTACGATTGTAAATCCAAAAAACCCAACCCTCCGTTACGTCGCGGCGCAGTGACTGTAGAGGCCGATACTCGCGGAGGCTTCCCTTTCCAAATATGCGCATGAAGCAGTTTTTGCAGCCGGAGCAATAAATGCGCCGGTATGAAAATGGGGATGTTTCTGAAATAGTATAAAATTTGGGGTAAGATACACATCTTTATGGCCGCCATACGACCCAGCCAGGAGGATTCATTTGTGCTCCATGTAGAGAGCTGCGTCTCGATGGAGTTCAAAAGTGGCGTGAAGTTTTCCTTTAGGATGGTGCCTCGCGATTTAGAAAGGGAGATTCCCAAGTATTTTAAAAGGTAGAGCGCCAATCAAAAGGGTACTTACTACGCAAAGAGCTAAGGGATGAAGCAGCAATATTTATAGGGAGAGCTTGTGTTTTACTCACATTATTTTTATAGTAAGATAACGCGCCAAAGCTGTCAAGGAGGTGAAACAGGGAAGGGAGCGAAATCTCCGGTGTGGTCAAAAAAAAGCAATATGTCGTCCCGAAAAGTGCCAGCTTGCGCTCCCCATTCGGGGTCGGCATACCTTTGATCGCCTGGGAAATCTTAATCTGCAGCGCTAAGGGTTCTAGGGCCAGAATAAATATTAACGGGGATAATGGACAACCCTGTCGGGTGCCATTGGTTATGTGGAAAGAGGAGGATAGAAACCCCGATGCCAAAACTTTCGCCGACGGAGCAGAGTAAAGGGCCATAATGCTGTGTACAAATTGTGCTGGTAGACCAAACTTTAGTAACACCAACCGCATATACCCCCAGTGTAGGCGATCGAACGCTTTTTCGGCGTCCAATGCCAGCACGAGTCCGGAGGTATTAGTCCTATGGGCCAAATCAATTATATCATAAAATCGTCGAGTATTGTCACACGTTTGGCGGCCCAGGACAAAGCCGGTCTGTTCAGCCGCGATCAAGGATGGGAGTAGGGGGCCCAACCTGGTAGCTAGTAATTTAGCATACAATTTGGCGTCTACGTTCAACAGGGATATAGGGCGGAAGTTGGCACAGTGCGTCGGGGCTTTACCAGGTTTAGGCAGGGTCACTACTGTTGCCTGCAACATCTCCGGAGGGATGATGCCAGTGTTCTTAATGTCATTAAAAAACAGGGTAAGAGTCGGAACTAGTGAGGAAGCAAATACCTGATAATACAGATTCGTAAAACCGTCAGGGCCTGGGGCTTTATTTTTTGGAAGTGCATTAATAGCCTTAAGTACCTCCTCCTCTGTAAACGCAGCAAGCAAATCTGTAGCCTGAGAGGGAGAGAGGGAGGGGAGGCTCGCCGCCTGGAGAAAGAGATCTATGTCGTCCTGGGTAGGGGACGGTACGGTGTGGTCTAATCCTAGGTTGTACAGGGAGGCATAATAACGTGCAAATTCATCAGTAATGAGGGCTGGGTTATAAATTTTACATTATTAGCATCCAATAGGTACGGTATGTTGGTTTGCATTCTTTTCCCTTTCAATTTAGACACCAGCAATTTCCCCGGTTTATTCCCTTGGGTATAATGATCATAGTTAAGCCGTCTAATTGAGCGTGCAGTGACTTGGAGCATCAGGTGTTCCAACTCGCGGCGCTGCGCAATTAATTGAGCGGTAATATTAGGGGTAGGCGAGGATTTATTCTGGGTTTCTAAGTCAGTGATTCGTCGTGTAAGAGCAGTCATCTGAGCATTAAGACGTCGTTTACGTTGCGCTCCTTTCTGTATAAAATGTCCTCGCATCACAGCTTTGTGGGCCAACCAAACCGACGCTGTTGCAACGTCCCCAGTTACTTTCGTCATGAAATACTCCTGGAGGAGTTGTAGCGTTGTTGTCACGTCCTCTCTATCTACAATGAGTGAGTCATTGAGTCTCCAATTCCCCATACCCCTCGGTGGAAAAGCAGCCTCAAAAGTAAGCGTGAGCGGAGCATGGTCAGACCACGTAATGATGCCAATGGTCACCTCCAGGAGACGAGACAAAGCTGAGCTATGTATCAAACACAAGTCAATTCTACTATATGAGGAGTGGACATGAGAAAAATATGTGTAATCACGTGTGTTGGGGTGGCATCCTCCAAGTATCATATAGGTCAAACGAATGCATGAATTCCCGTAGTTGTTTACTAGAGGGCGGGGGGAACGGTAATGGGGGCGGGGTTGGCTCGTCTGAGTGTCAACTTCGGGGTCAGGAGTGCAATTAAAGTCCCCACATAGGAACATCGTACCACTAGACATTTTTTTCACTCTACCAAAAGCTTTCCGCAGATAAGAAACAGGATTATCATTAGGGAGATATAGGTTAGCAATAGTGATTGGTAATTCGTTCAGCGTACCCACAAGAATCACAAGGCGGCCCAACGGATCAACATACTGAGCCGAACACACAAAAGTCCAATCTCTATGAAACAGGATCGAGACACCTTTGGACTTCGTTGGAGCAGTGGAGTGGTAGGCCTCAGTGTACATACGCGATTTCAAAAACGGCGGACGCCTCTTACAAAAATGAGTCTCTTGCAAACAAACAATAGCCGGTTGAGATTTATGCAGGTCACGAAATAAAGCATGGCGTTTGTACGGAGTGTTCAAACCCCTAACATTTAAGGAATAAATCTGGAATTGAGGTTTACTCATTTGTGGTTACGCAGCCCTCTAGATCTCACAACGGACATTGAAGAACCTCCTCGGGAAAATGAAGGGACATTCCTGCACATAATAAGCCCTGGAACCGTATATCATAGTGCTTACCAAACAAACAAACAATACATACATTACATACATAGGTCGAACCAAAAGGAAACAAAAAGAAAAATAAAAAATAAAAGGAAAGGAAAAAAAAAAAGAAAAAATCCGACCAAACTTCAGAAAAAAAAAACTGCACTCCATGAGCGCAGCTGAGTGGAGTCAATCAACACAGCAGATTGGTATAAGTAGGGAAAAAAACACGGTCAAGAAAAACTCCAGTAGGGGAAACAACAGTCCCAACTCTACCTGAGAAGGACCGCGCCAATTTACAGGCCATTGGAAGGCCTCGGGGCTTGCCGAATAAGAGAACAGAACAGGCCCCCAGGAGCGCCCAATTGAGGTGGATCAAAAAGGGTCAATCCAGCATCCGTGAAAGAGTTCTGACGCCCAAGAAGACGGGAAGCAACATGGCGAAGTAATAGAAGCACGCCCCAGTGCTGGATAGCGCAGGGCCAGAGCACCTCATTTCGGCCAGACCCGATGCCACTCCGGAGAAACTTTCAGCAGCGAAGATGATTCCTCCCGGGGAGGAGTAAACTCAGACACGACTTTCCAGTCCGTCAACATACGCATGCCAGTGAGGGGATCAGGGATAACGTGCAAGACTCCCTCCCGCCATAACAAGATCTTTGTGAGAAATCCCCAGCGATACGCCATGTTGTGGTCACGTAGAATTTTCGTGAAAGATGAAAATTCCCTTCTTTTAGACATGGTAGCTGTTGACAGGTCTGCGTAAAAAGAAACTTCGGCATACGGAGAAGGCAGAGGCATAGATTTCCGTGATGCTCTCATTAACGCTTCTTTAACATGGAAAAAGTGCACCTGGACTAGAACATCTCTAGAAGCTGAGGGTGGCAGGTTCTTGGCGCGTGGCAATCTGTGTGCCCAATCCATCAGGAAATCCTGTGCCGAGTACGTTGGTACTAGGATCTGGAAAAGTTCCATTATATAAGGCTGGAGATCAGCAGGGGTTACTGCCTCTGGAATGCCCCGGATCCGTACATTGTTACGCCGCGAACGGTCTTCCAAATCGGCCAATTTCATTGCCATGGTGTCATGTGCAGTCTGCAAAGCTATATGACGGTCCACTAAATCGTTATGGGCCAAGCATAAGTCGTCTGTCTTAGCCTCCAAAGAGTCTGTCCTCTCACCCAGGTCTTGTACATCGCATCTCAGCTCCTGCAGCGCCTCTTTAAGATCCGTTTGTATAGTAGATCTAAGTTCTTGCAGCATGGCATGTAGTCTGCTTTCTGAAGGTGGTAAGGTGTCAGACATGCAGGGTGGGCCTGCGACAGTCGCTTCCATTGTGAAAGAGGAAACAGAGGAGGGAGATCCGCCATCTTGGGCCTCACGAACCCGGTCTTTTTTCGCCGATTTTGCCGGTTCCAACGCTCGTTGCGCCTTAGGGGGCACCATCTGGGAGCCAGGAGATGTCACCCAGCTGTGGGTGAAGTTTCAGCCCCGGGGTTGCTGTAATTTAGCCGCAGGTATTAAAAGTTTAGCGCCAGTCACAGGAGCTCTCCTCACATGCGACCGCGCGCTGCAACGTCCGGCCACGCCCCTGTCTAGTGTAATTTCAAATGGTGAGCAGGCAAATGGCCCAGAAGTGGGTTCAAAGAGGATGGGTTCAAGCTTGGTGATACTGGAATTTTTTATTTTTCATTCGTCGGGGCAATACAACTGTGGGGGATAGATTTAGAGAATAAAAGCATTCCCCTTTTTGGTCTGATAATCAAGGTGTGGTGCAATTACTGAATAACATGTCTGCATCATCACCGCAGGTTGTAGCCTATGTCAGGTATTTGGTGTTCATATGTTTGAAAAGCAATATTAATTTCACTGCAAATCACATACCGGGGGTAAGGAAGGTGGTGGCGGATACATTGTCCAGATTCAAGTGGGATGTGTTCCGACATTTGGCAACTGAGAAAAAAATTTGCAGGGTAAAGATTGCCCTCCGTTTCTTTGGCAGATTGGGAGCAGTTAGAGGGCATCAATGATTTGGAGAGGTGATCGTTGACGCAGAGGACATGGGCATCGTATAGCAAGCAGTGAAAGAGTTGGACCGAGTTTTAAAGGGACAGAGAAGGTAGGACAGACGGTTTAATTTAGAATATCTACTGAAGTTAGGCAGTAAGTGGAGAAAAAATAAATAAAAAAGACAGCTTGGTAACATTTTAGCTGGTATTCCATACTTGGCTCGGTTAAAGGAAGAAGAGGACTGGGCTAAACAGTTCGTGGTGAGGAAGATCTTGAGAGCGTGGGGTACAGGAGAGTACAAGGTAGGAGATAAGATCGAGCTTATAACAATTTTTTTAGGGTGGCATTTGTTTTAGCTTTTCAGCTGCCCTAAGGATTGAGGAAAAATTGCTCTGGGTGAAAATTCTTCTCGGTTAAGAAAGGATGATGGGAGAGTGACGGATGGAGTGGTATTGCTGCTCAGTTTGAGTTGTGTTGCTGCTAAGGCCCATGGTGGGGAAGTATGCCCAGTGGTATGTGTGAGAGGATACTTGGAGACGGCTCCTTCCAATGGTCACATGTTCCTGGGGACAAGGATGGTACTGACTTGGCCAGGTATCAATTAAATATGGTTCTGCAGCAGGCCGCTGAGGTGCTTGGTTGAAAGGGGAGTTGCATTTTCCGATAGGAGCTGCTACTACTGAGGCAGAATTGGGTTACCCAAAGGACCGAATTAAAAAGATGGGGAGATAGAAATTGGAAGTGTAAAGAGATATGTGAGGCCATTAAAGAAATGAGGGGAAAACTCATGGGGAACAATTGTTCTGTTTTTGAAAATAATAATTTGTTTCCTTTTTCTTTTGGTTTCCTTTAAGTTCGGGTACACTGGTGTGGACATTACAGTTAATAGTTTACATTTTGGTTATTTGCAGGACGTGCAACGAGAGTGCGGATCCTGGGACACTCCTATGTGCACTGGACGGAGAGTCATGCTGCTGACACCAAGAAAAGAATCAACCTGGGGTTCAGCGTAACAGAAGTAGAGATTAGATGGATAGGAAAGCGAGGTATGTGGTGGGGGCAGTTATTGGGAATAGCACAGACATCCAGGAGAAAGTGGGATAAGGCAGATATTATAGTACTACATTTAGGGGACAGCTAGAGAGGCGATGGAGGAGATAGGTATTGTGAGTGGTGAAATAGCGGCCTGGCACTTGGGGAGGCAATGGTAGGGGGAGGGTCTGTAGGGTACAGGGCTGAGTGCTGGTTTGTGCGGCCAAACTCAGGTGCCCTCCTGGTTTGCAGATCCTCCTGGCCTGCTATTTGCTATATAAAGATACCCTGAGCAGACGCGTCGTCACGCTGCTTAGCCACGTGGCACCGCTATTTCTGGGCAATGTGTGGTGCATTGCATTTGCCGGTGTTATCTGGCCGTGCTATTTGCCGGTGTTATCTAGTCGTGCTATTTGCCGGTGTTATCTGGCCATGGTTTAATGGTTTTGGAGCACCCAGAAATAGGAGCAAGAAGTGAGGAGTTCATTGAAGGAGTGATAAGGCTGGGAACACACTCTTCATTGAAGGCGCGATAAGGAGCCTTTTGTGGGGTAAGAGGAAAAGGTCACAGTCTTTTATTGGTGGCAGAAAAAAGAGGGTCCTTGTTTTTTGTCGGCGGTGAAATAGGCGGCCTGGCACGTGGAGAGGCAATAGTGGGGGGAGGGTCTGTAGGGTACGGGCTGAGTGGTGGTTTGTGCGGCCAAGCTCAGGTGCCCTCCTGGTTTGCGGATCCTCTCGGCCTGCTACCTTCCATAAAGATACCCTGAGCAGACAAGTGGTCACGCTGCTTAGCCACGTGGGGCCGCTATTTCTGAGCAATGCTTGGTGCATTGCAGTTGCCAGTGTTATCTGGCTGCCAGTGTTATCTGGCTGAAATTCAGTACCAGTGTTATCTGGCGTAACGTATTTGGCATACAAGGATCGATAATAATTCTGCCTTAGAGGCAATGAATCTGGCCTTAATTAATAAAAGACGTGACCTTTTCAAACCACCAATACCTTGTTGTGTGCTCATTTATGGGGAAGGGGGGTGGGGTGAGGGGTGGTTACTTAGTTTCAAGAAGGTAACTTACGAGGAAAAAAGTTGTAAGAAAATAAGGGTATAATTCTTAGTTCGGGAGATGGACGGAATCGGATGGAGAACGGCTTAAGAAATATCACTGAATCGAGCAAGAGGTAGAATGGAGAGTGAGTTCCCTTTGCCTCTGGGATCAGGCATGCTCTGGGCTCAGGCATGGTCCTTTGTTCTCTGGGCTCAGGCATGGTTTCTGTGATTGGTTACACTAGGGAGATAAGCAGTGAAGGGGGAGGGGCATTGGGGGGTAGAAAAGGAATGTGTGTGGCAATCTGAATCAGAACTGATCTTTTTCTTTTCCCACCCTACCCACCCTGTTTTTTTTTTAGGTTCGCTGCTTCCCTAAAACATCGGAAAGGTCACGTCGACAGACGCGCCATGGATAGGGGCAAATGACGTGGTGATTCCGCCAGTCATTCAAGACCGCCTGTGGTTTACCATATGGAGATAAACCATGTCGCATGAACCCGGCTGGTGGTTTCTGCGGCCAAGGCTGGGGGATTGTTTAGATCTGGACGTGGTTAGTTTACCTATGGCATTCAGATAGTACACCATGTAACATGAAGCCAGCTGGTGTTTTTTTGCGGCCAAAGCTGGGGGATTGTTTTTTAATTAAAGACATGGTTATAGTATTCCATGTTGCATGAAGCCAGTTGGTGTTTTTTGCGGCCAGAACTGTGGGATTGCGCTTAAGTTGGGCATGGAGTCATTTAACTATTGTCACTCAGATAAATTTTGCCATGTTGCATGAAGCCAGCTGGTGTTTTTTTGCGACCAGAGCTGGGGGATTGCGTTAAGTATGGACATGGTCAGGTTTAGCTAGGAGCGGTGAAATAGGCGGCCTGGCACTTGGAGAGGCGATAGTGGGGGAGCATCTGTAGGGTACGGGCTGAGTGGTGGTTTGTGCGGCCAAGCTCAGGTGCCCTCCTGGTTTGCAGATCCTCTCAGCCTGCTATCTGCCATAAAGATAGCCTGAGCAGATGCGTGGTCACGGTGCTTAGTCACGTGGGGCCGCTATTTCTGGGCAATGCTTGGTGCATTGCAGTTGCCAGTGTTATCTGGCTGCCAGTGTTTTCTGGCTGAAATTCAGTACCAGTGTTATCTGGTGTAACGTATTTGGCATACGAGGATCGATAATAATTCTGCCTTAGAGGCAATGAATCTGGCCTTAATTAATAAAAGACGTGAACTTTTCAAACCGCCAATACCTTGTTGTGTGCTCATTTATGGGGAAGGGGGCAAGGGATGAGGGGTGGTTACTTGGTTTCAAGAAGGTAACTTACGTGGAAAAAGTTGTAAGAAAATAAGGGTATAATTCTTAATGGACATTTCTGTAGCAGTGATATGAGAAAGACTATAAATGCTGACTGCGTCCTGGTCCTAGGTGCATAGAGGTGCTCTGGAGAAGGAAAGATATGTGGAGGAATCCCAGTGTGCCCACAAGTGAACATTATCAGGGTAATTCAAAGAGATCCGAATTGCTTGAGAAAGGTACCCGAACGCTGAAAATCAGCGTTCGGTTACCTTTCTTGGCCATTCGGCTATCCAGAGAGCGGGCAATTCGCCAAATCCTGGCGAATCGCCTGCACATACGGTGCCTGTTCGGTGCCTGTTCGAGGGCAGTGGAATCCGCATAAAAAAGCACTGCTTCGTCTATTCAGTGAACACAAACCAGCAGTGAAAGGTTCCCGAAATGCCCTGCCATTCGGTGTTTTAATTCGGCAAGTTTATTCAGGAGAATCCCATAGGCTTCAATGTTAAAAATATTCCCGTTTTAATTCAATATCTAATAAACCGCTCATTATAAAATTCTGCAGTAAAGAGTCTCTTTATTTATAGATTTTTTAGGATATTTTAAGCATTTTTCTTGATTTTTTTTTAAGTAACATCCCTTTTTATTATCATTCCCTGGACCTCATATGTAAATTTCAGACATTTTCGCTCAGTAGTTTCTTTGTAAACAGCGTTTCAGTTTTCAAACATTCATGCAAACTGTTTTGCTAATTTATTCACTGCCTCTTCTGCGGTGTCGGCTTTTTCCGGCGGCTGCGATCGGCTCCTGCTTGGGTTTTTCCGCGGTTTTCGGCAGGTTAATCCAGATATTTTTGCGGGTTTTCGGCATGCATTCGCCAGGTTTTGCGGATAGTTTTCGTCAGGTTTGTGACAGCTTTTCCCTGCAATTCGGGGGCTCTGTGGTGCTTGCTGAATACACCGCAGGGTCACCGAAATGGGATCGGCAAAAGGAACCGAATTGAAGAGAACAAAAAGTCACCGAACGTGCGGTGACTTTTCGAATCTCTTTGCATTACCCTGTATGTGTCTGTGGACTGTGGTGGCCTCTTGCCTGGTGCACACTACTGCAGTGAGTCTTTGGGCGCACTGGGCAAGAGGGATGGCTTGCCTCTTACCCCAGGACTATGGACCCACAACAAGGGGTACCCTGCGGCAACCGTCAGACCCCGCTTGTGCGCCAGCACCCTGAAACTTTGAAGATGGCTCAGAAAAGAGACAGAGGGAGAAGTCTTGTCAGTGGCAAGCGATCCGTTGGGATCTAAGCTCGCCCTGACAATCTGGAAGGGGGGGAAATGTGAAGAAACGGCTGCCCCAATGTTTATTTGTATTTATTTTTACTTACAATTTCATTACTCTGTGTATAATGTAGTTTTGTATTCCCTCTGTATAGCTTAACCTCTGTATTACGATCTAGTCTTTGTATAGTATACACCCCCCTGGCAAGTAATGGATTCCTTTTGTTTTCACGTGCTTCCATCACCCCCTCCCCCAGCAACTAAGGTCACCCAGCTCACTGTTATCTGACCCATTGTTCCTAGCTGGGTGTGATGCAATTGTTTCTGCACCTTCCCCCACTGTGTGTGTGTCTCTTGCAAAATGTAAATAAACTCGGTCTCCATTTTGGGTTGAAAGAGCAAGGATCTTCTGTACGTTATTGCCTGCTTTCTGGGCCAGAAGCAGTACTTCTGTGGAATACTGACTTCAAGGGGAGAAGTCTGCACGTGGACAGAAACCCCCACATTACAGCACCCCTCAAAAAATTAGCGCTGGCACCAAGTGATCGGTTAGCTGCAAAAGCACTAGAGATCTCTAGTGCTCCCCATGTTAAGTAAAGGACGCGGAAAGAACAGTAAGCTCGTGGTACAAATCGCCAATAGCAACGTGCTACGTGATTTTTCCCGTTTGTAGCGGGAGGCAAACAATCTGTTGGTCAGGCGCTAGACTCAATTAACCTGGTGCTAACGCAAAACCATGCCGACACAAGGGTTAGCTCACACCAGGTGATAGTGCCCTAAATAAGTATATATACTGTATAAATAAGATTCCTAAACCCCAGAGTAATGTGATGCAATGATGTCTTTTTGTTGTACTAACCTGATACTTAAAGGGACACTCTACTCAAAAAATCACCCCCTTTTTTTTTATCCTAACCTATCCCTATTCCCTTAATAAATCTTTCGTTTTTTTTTTTTTTTTGTAACTGTAGCACTTACCCTAAAATCCTCTTCTTTCTAGCGGCGTCTTTATATTTTTTTTATACTCACCTCCCTCCTCTTCCGCTCCCTTCCTTCTTCATGCTTCTTGGCTTCTGGTTTACGTGAGAAGCGCGCATGCGCGCCTCTCACATAAGCCAGCCAATCGGCGGGCTTCCTCCCGGCTCCCTCTGAGGATTAGTGTTGCGCGCAAGAGGATGCGCGCAACACTAACCCTCAGAGGGAGCCGCCGGCTTCTGCGGTGAGTTGGAGACGTCATCGCGCTGAAAGCGCGATGACGTCTCCTACTCGGCAAAAGTCGGCAGAAGCGGGAAATATGATTCCCGCTCTGCTGACTGACAGCTGGGAGGGCGGAGTAAAGTCCTCCGCCTCTCTCAGCTGTTTTCAGCCTTTCCTGACGATCGGCTGAGCGGAGGCAGGAGGGACAGGCAAGGGAATACTCCGGGCATCATGACCACCTAAAATAGCTTAGGTGATCATGTTGCCTAGAGTGTCCCTTTAAATTCAATATTTTATTTGCTGCAATTCGGCAGTTTTTGATGAATGTCTGATTGCTGCTTCAGCGACTCCACTTTTAGCAAATTACAGTGACCATTCGCTAAATAGGGAATTCACCTTATTTTCGGCAAAATAAATTCCCCAAAATGTGACGAAAAGCAGAGGATCTAAAGATCATTAGCCCCTTTAGATTCTAACTTCCATAATCCCTAAAATGCCATAAACCCAGGGAAATACAATAAAATTAATAAACAATGTGGCATTTAGCCTACACCTTAACCCCTAATATGCAATTGATCAAGGGAAAACATGAAATGAATACACTGTGGAGGCATGAAGCCTACCCATTAACCCCTAAAATGCCATTAATCAAGGAAAAAATTAAATATATATTGTGAGGGATGAAACCTACCCATAACCCTTATTATACAACTAAAACCAAGGCAAAAACTAACGTAATACACACTGTAATGTATAGTCTGAACATTAACCACTTCACTGCTGAGCCATTTCAACCCTGTGAAAATGTTTACGTTTAAGTGCACCTTTATATTTAATGTTTTATGACTTACTTTACACTGAATATGGTCATGTTGGGTATCATTGGAAAGGCCAGGATCTGCTCTTTCCAGTAACACATAGTCCATGTATGATGCACAGGAACGGAGATACGGCGGTCCGAAAAGTGTGGGAAGCTGGATGCTGATTTTTGGTGGGGGGCAAGGAATAACCTAGGGGGCAATTGCCCCCCTTGCCCCCTGTAGAGGCGCCTATGCCCGCAGCACCTCTCGACTTGACTGCGAGTGCTACGTTAGCAGTGCTGAGCACTGAGCTCCACCACAGCGTTGTGCCAAGTTGCTAACTTAGCACTTGCAGCGGCGGAGGAACTGAACGCGGCTCAGTTATCCTTCCAGCAGGGTCGTCTCTTACTCGTGTATCATTATTATGTCTCATGTTGGTGCTCCCCCATTGTAAAGCACTACGGAATTTGCTGGCACTATATAAATGACTGTCGCTGATTTACACCAAGAAATTTTAAATAATTATTAGAGAATCGTTGCTGGCTTATTACATTGCAACGGTTACTTACACGCACACCCGTTATAAATGGTAAGGACCCTGAAATGAGGGACATTCTTAAATTTATGTATGTAGCTTTGAAGCAATGCATTAATTCTCTTTTTTACATCACAACATAGGAAGTTACAACATACAGATCAGGACTTCTCATGCACTGTCATCAATACTTAAGGGATGTGTCCAAAAAACTATAATGGAACAGAAAACCCCACAGGCTGAGTGTTACTGGTAATCCCAAAAGAAGCAATAATTACATGGACCAGAATGTTGAGAAAATATGATTTTTAGAACGAATTCGATTAGATTGGAAATAACGTATAAACCCAGTGGAAAGAAAGCGGGTGATAAGATATTGTATACACAAATCGAGCCATCCCCCGTCACTGCTCCTCTCACTGCCAGCTCATCAGCCAACCCCCCCCCCCCCTGAGGAAAGTAAGCCACTCTAGACGTTTAAGTGTACGTGATGTCATTTCCACATTCCTTCTCAATGCCGATATCCGCTGGCTTTACCATTGGCTAAAGCTGCCGAGTTCTAAACCTAGAGTGTAGCTGTCGCAGTCACCGGGCGCCTAACAAGGCGGCCGCCATTTTCCAGGAGACTTATCATAGAAGCAGAATGCTTGTGGTCGTCAACGCAATGTCAGGCACGCGGAAGTCTAGCTAGACGCACAGTAGTTAGAGCTCTCCGTCTGACGGGCGCTTAGAAGGATCGTCATCTTCCGGTGTCGTCAGCTTTATACTAAACTCCATTCCGAGACTCAGTGCTACGTGTCCCAGATTGAAGTGACCGCGGCTCAGAGCAAGACCATCCCGACATCGAGTCTCACCATCCGCAGGTAAATATTACGGCCCAATGGACACCCTGCCCACCCCAACACTGTCTAGTAGCTATATCTCAATATGATATGGAACCCGTCAGCGATTGAATGATGGGTGTGTTACACATAGCTATTTTTGGCATAGTAAACGTCACCTACACAATCCATACATATACCGTATACTCTTATGCGACCGGTATGTGTATAGAAAGCCATAGGAGCCAAATACACCCTTTTTAGGAGCCAGTCCCACGTTTCTATAAAACTCTGTAACCTAATCCAGATTAAGGCCCAGGGGGTGACCTCCTAGGAGCTTGTCGTTTCCTGTATACACAGGCCTTGTATCTGTTACAGACTCTGACCCTTCACAGCTCCATGTTTTCTAATGCTTATAAAGCTGTAACTAATGATTGGTGGAGAGCGTAGAAATGACCTATATCCCACCCACCCTTCCTCAGCTAAGCGTTCAGCAACCTTGGCCCTCCCAGATGTTCTTAAAGTACATCTCCCATGAGGCCCTGCCAACCCATTGAATGGCTAAGTATCATGGGAGATGTAGTTCCAATAAATCTTGAGGGCCCGAGGCTGCTGATCTGTTACGTTCTGATCTGTTACTCCTATTCAATCAGTACTTGTGGGAAAAATATCCCATAAAGTAGCACATCTTACTCTGAGCCTTTTGACTGCGATGCGCGTTGTCACCTTGACGTTGCTAGGAGTCCTATTTAGAGCGGTCCTGCTACATACATGAGCGTTCAAACCTGGTGTCTTTTAGAAGGTTTCCTGGAATCCGTCATGGCAAATCAAGCAAGAAGCTTGGTTCCCAACACTGGTACTGAAGTTCCCCTAGCAAATCATGTTTGCCAGATATCTGCAGCAAAGGTGATCTGATTTGCTGCTCAATGGTTGCGGCATTTCCTCAAGCTAACTCTGGCCTGTTAAAGGAACACTACCACTTCCAGAAGCTGTAACTAGATTACTTGTGCGTTACAAGTCCACCGTATAAAACGTGCTGCAGTTCATGTTTTTTTTTTCGTTTTTTCATTTCCTTTAATTGCATGTAAGAAAGGTTTTTATCTCCTGATTCTATTTTGTGGATTCCCCCCCCCCCCATGATGCAACACTTATCAAAATCTTATGTGAGTTGTACTTGGTGGCTGTGCTTTAACGGTTAGTGAGGTGAAGGGAATGTTAAGATAAGGCAACGGGTGTGTGTATTGTCCTGCCTCTGCTATCAGAGGTAAGAGGTGTCTGATGAATGAACTATGACAAGGAGCTTAAGCCCCTTACTGCAGGGTGGGTTGTGCCTGACAGGGGCGTTAATGCAGGCAGGGTGTACTAGTACGCGCCATGGCAGGCCCGTCCTCCATCCCACCGGCACACGTCAGTGACTGCAGGGGGATGGCCTAAGTTCGGACTGCATAGTACGGGGTGTACGTTGGCAAAGGGGTTTAAAGATTTCTTATCTACCCCGTGGTGATGTCCTTTGAATACATCCCACACAAGAAAATAGTTTACTCTCTCACTGGGTGCATCTACTTTTTTTTATATTGTAAACTCCCCCCCCCCCCCCAACCATATCTTTACAGCACAGAATGGAGTCATTGACCAAGACTCCATTCTGTGTTCTGTGCTGTAAAGATATGGTTGGGGGGGGGGGAAGAGTTTACAATATAAAAAAAAGTAGATGCGCCCAGTGAGAGAGTAATCTATTTTCTTGCTTAAACAGAGAAAAGCAAAGTGCATGTTAGATGGCAGCAACATAAAATTAAACTTAGGACATTTCATTATTTTGTTTTTGGTAGTGACCCTTTAAGGGTACTTGGACAGGGTTGGGACTAGCGCTGGAACAACTAATCGATGATTAAAATAGTTGTCAACTATTTCCATTGTTGATTAATCGTGCTGTGTACAGCACACACTTTTTAGAGTCAGACTGAGTTAAACGTAAATAACCTCCAGCTTTGGAGCTGATTGGAGAAGACGTGCCGCTGCTTTACTAGGTATGATTTAGTTGCAGGTTTATGTCCGACACAACCAGTTTTTTTTTTGTTTTTTTATTCCGTTTGCAACAGTAGCAGAACTATAACACAGACAATAGGATACTGCCACTGGGTGAAGGAGCTGTATGCCTGTGTTTTATGCTTACTTGAAGCTGGAGTCCTGTGCCACCCACCCAGCCACAATCTCTTGCCATTCCCCCTTTTGGTTTGATCCCTTTCCCCAAACTCACTCCCACACTCAGATCTGGTCTTTTGTCCATACCCACTCACACTCAAGTCAAGTCACTTGAGCAAAGTCACTCCCTTCCACTTCCAGTCCCTCCTCCCACTTTGTTCACCAAATTATTTAAAAGGACACTCTACGCACCCTGACCACTTTATCTTATTAACCCCGATTTCATGCTGACACCATCTATGACCAAGTGCTTGTAGCAGTGTTCATTTGAAAAAGCAAACATTGGCTTAAGCTGCGCATGCAGCGTCAACCCATCCCTCTGACCAAGCACTCGCAGCGTCAACCCATCCCTCTGACCAAGCACTCGCAGCGTCAACCCATCCCTCTGACCAAGCACTCGCAGCGTCAACCCATCCCTCTGACCAAGCACTCGCAGCGTCAACCCATCCCTCTGACCAAGCACTCGCAGCGTCAACCCATCCCTCTGACCAAGCACTCGCAGCGTCAACCCATCCCTCTGACCAAGCACTCGCAGCGTCAACCCATCCCTCTGACCAAGCACTCGCAGCGTCAACCCATCCCTCTGACCAAGCACTCGCAGCGTCAACCCATCCCTCTGACCAAGCATTCGCAGCGTCAACCATCCCTCTGACCAAGCACTCGCAGCGTCAACCCATCCCTCTGACCAAGCACTCGCAGCGTCAACCCATCCCTCTGACCAAGCACTCGCACACCTTGTGTGAAAAGTACGTAATTGGCGTATATACGTACAAAAGTTACATACACTACGCAAATTACTTATTTATTTACATAATTCCTTTTAAGGAAACACCCTTTTTTTTTTTTATCTGATTTAATCAAAATAATAATCCGCCAACTAATTATGAGAATGATCTTTTAGTTGCCGCCCTAGTTGGGATCCAGTGTTATGCTGCTATCGAGATTGCCTTACAAGGAAACTTGCGACTGTACTTGATATCAAGTTCTATGTATTATTATGAAGTTTGCCCCTCTATTCACTTTATTTTTTTCTCTACCTTCCTTTCTTTATAGACATGGACCAGGTAATGCAGTTTGTTGAGCCTAGCCGCCAGTTTGTGAAGGACTCCATCAGGCTGGTTAAGAGGTGTACAAAGCCTGATAGGAAAGGTAAGTTTTTTTGGGTGCACACAGAAACGATAAAGACACTTCCGGGGCTGAATGTAAAGTGTGTTCAAGTGACCTATCACGACTTGGCATTATTTTCCAAACCTGTCCTCAGTGACTGCAGGATTCAGTCTGCATTTTCAATGGGTAATCTCTCTAAATTCTGGCCTGTTTTGTGTGTGGAAGCAGAGGGGTGCTTCCACACACTATGCAGAATTCATGTGCCACAAGAGGGGGAAAACAGTTGATTTAAGATTGTGTGATTTTCAGCCACATACTGTGTGGAAGCACCAATCTTAATGAACTGCTTTCCTCCTCCTCCCCTTGTGGCATGAATTCTGCATATTGCAGGGAAGCACTTTGGCTTACTTTCCATTAGCATGTAGAAATGGTGTCTTAACCCCTTCACTACAGATGACGTGTGAGGAATGTCCTCATTGACTCCTGCTATATGCGGAGGCCGTTCCCCACACGGGAGCCCCAGCGGAGATACTCGCCTCTCTGTCCAGCGGCGTTCTGGCTTCAGGGAAGCCAGATGCTGACTATAGGTCGGCCCCTGACATAATGACGTCATTGCGCCTTTAATGATGTCATTTAATGTGCGTTTAATGACGTAATTTCCAGGCGACTACCTCCCCCCCGCAATACCTGGAGATGGCCTGAAAGGGAGGGGGGGATCCTTTTGGATTTGCAGTGTCTGCCCTTTAAAGCGGTGCCTGGTTTTTAACCCTTTACATGCCAGATCGATCGGCAGCCAATCATGATCTAGCTGCGGTGGGGGCTGCCATCATGGACGGCGGTTCCCCCTCGGAAGGAAATCCCCTTTTGGAGATACGGTGTTCCTACAGTTTTTTGGGGTGTTTTTATTAATGCAGCAATATTGTTCACATTTCAATTATAAAAAGTGAACAATGATGCTGCACTAATGATTTTTTTCCTATGGTGTGCACTTGCAAAGAATCACGTAATTCCCACCCAAAAAATTTAACGTTCTAATTTTTGTACAAGCGCATAGAAAATAACCGCAAACGCTCATGTGAAGAAGAAAAAAAACACTGCACGATCTAGAATAGGTCTGGGCCATGTAATAAAACATGGCTTCTAAACACGTTTAAACATGATGAGCAAAAGCGAGCTCAGCACACAGGCGTGAAATGGCTCAGCAGCGAAGGGGTTAATATGTAGAGTTTTGCAGGGAGCCTGAGCCCCGATAAATTTTTGTGAACAAAAGCCTATTTCTGACAACTAATTTGTACTGATTTGACTTTTTTCTCCTCAGAATTCCAGAAGATTGCCATGGCAACTGCAATAGGATTTGCAATAATGGGATTTATTGGCTTCTTTGTCAAACTTATCCATATTCCCATTAACAACATCATTGTGTAAGTTTTTTTAATTTCAATACAATGAGTGGATTCCCATAAAGGCCAATGTGTAATCTTTTTATAAACGGATTTTTTTTTTTTTTCTAGGCATAATGTCAATGTATTTCCTTATACACTCGCTCTAGTTTGTTCAGTTTATATACACGCAGCACCTCTGATTCTCTCGCAGTGTCTTATCTCTGCAAATAAAAAGCCACAATTGTTTATAATCTCCATCTTTTTGTTTCCTAGTGGCAGTTAATCTGGTCCCTGTGGAGACGTTGGATTTGAAGCAATGGCAATTTCTTGGATAAGCGCAAATCGGATTTTGTTTTAAGTGTATATTTTTTATTTGGCCTGGTTCATGTAATAAAATGATAAAGTGCTCCTTTTGGTCTCGTTTTCCTTTTTTGAGCGTATAACTATCAGGCCAGCTAAAGGGAATTTGCTCACTTTGGATCACTCTTGTACAACATTTATCAAAATTTATAGAGCAGTAACATCTGCTGCGCTGATTCATATTGCTAAAGATACAGTTGTGTTCAAAATTATTCAACCCCCCCCCCCCCCACTGAAATTGAGATTTTTGGCCAGTTTGACATTGATTTTGATCATTCAGTCATCTTGCTTACAATTAAATCAAAGAGGCACGTGTAGGTCAGACAAATATAACATTTATAATGAAATAACCACAAATGTCTTTTCTGTGCTCACATCATCAGTTTTATTCAACCCCCCCCCCCAAGTGACACTCAATCTTAGTACTTAGAACAGCTTTTAAACGTGAAGCATAGCTTGACACAAGTGTCTTGCAGCGATCTACGGGTATCTTCGCCCATTCGCCATGGGCAAAAGCCTCCAGTTCAGTCACATTCTTAGGCTTGCGCACTGCAACTGCTTTCTTTAAGTCCCACCAGAGATTCTCAATCGGATTTAGGTCAGGTGACTGCGATGGCCACTCAAATGTTCCAGCCTTTAATCTGCAACCATGCTCTAGTGGACTTGGAGGTATGCTTGGGATCATTGTCCTGTTGAAAGGTCCAACGTCTCCCAAGCCTCAGGTTTGTGACGGACTGCATCACATTGTCATCCAATATCTCCTGGTACTGAAGAGAATTCATGGTACCTTGCACACGCTGAAGCTTCCCTGTACCTGCAGAAGCAAAACAGCCCCAAAGCATGATTGACCCCCCCCCCCCCCCCCGCCATGCTTCACAGTAGGCAAGGTGTTCTTTTCTTCATAGGCCTTGTTCTTCCTCCTCCAAACATAGCGTTGATCCATGGGCCCAAACAGTTCTAATTTTGTTTCATCAGTCCACAGAACACTATCCCAAAACTTCTGTGGTTTGTCCACATGACTTTTGGCATACTGCAGTTGACTCTTCTTATTCTTTGGAGACCGCAAGGGGGTGCGCCTGGGAGTTCTGGCATGGAGGCCTTCATTATGCAGTGTGCGCCGTATTGTCTGAGCTGAAACTTCAGTACCCACATCTGACAAATCTTTTCTCAGTTCCTCAGCAGTCACACGGGGACTTTTCTCCACTCTACGCTTCAGGTAGCGCACAGCAGTCGAAGTCAGCATCTTCTTTCTGCCACGACCAGGTAGCGTTTCAACAGTGCCCTTTGCCTTGAATTTGCGAATGATGCTTCCTATGGTCTCTCTTGGTATGTTTAACATCTTTGCAATCTTCTTATAGCCATTGCCCTTCCTGTGAAGAGTAATCACCTCTTCTCTTCCTGGACTATTCTCTTGACTTCACCATGTTTGTAACCACACCAGTAAATGTCTAGAAGGAGCTGAGTATCAGTCATTTTAAAGCTGCCTAATTGGTGCTTATTATGCTTTATTGCTGCTCCGTGACATCCACAGGTGTTTTCAATACCTGATTGAAAACACTTGAATGAACCTCTGTTCTTCAGAGTGGTAGTCTTTAAGGGGTTGAATAATTGTGTCAATGAAGAATTCACAAAAGAAACATTTACTACTGTATTACAAAACCAATTGATGTCATTTTAGTTGCATATGGTTCTTTAAAAAGTCCTTGTAGGATTTCATTCTGAATACAATTACAAATGTACACTAAATTCCCTAAAACCCTTTACAGCATTGGGGGTTGAATAATTTTGAACACCACTGTATATTTTAACATACAAGAGGAAAAGCATATACTCTGCCCTCCTGTGTGCAGATAACATGTGGAACATTTGTCATCAATGGTGACTACCCTCAATCAGCAGGTTTTAGTGAAGAGGGTTTACTGCGATTTGAGACTTTTTAGAAGTAGGTGGTCTTTTTTTTTTTTTTCCTCTGACTTTCTAGGGTCTAGAGATGGTTTGTGTAATCCTTTTTCAATAACACAAGATATGAACTTGTTTGGGATGGGACAAACTACTTTAAAGGGTCAGTTCGTCTGTCACTTAGGCTGGGGTCAGACCAGCGCATTTTTAACGTGCATTCTGGCGCACATAATTACGGCCGCACTAGCAGCAGATGACGGCCAATATACGATGTACGGCCGCACAAAAGTCCGGCCGTGCAACGCAAGTGGAATTTGAACGCATTTTTTTGAACGCTGAACCGCTAGTACTGAGTGCGCAGCTGCGGCATAGCGGCGTGATTAGTAGATGTCAGACGCTGCTAATGTCCAGCCTACATAACGTCCAGGCGCAAAAAGAGTTTTATTGACGATCCGTACAAAATAACGCCGAAAATGCGCGTCGTCTGACCGTTTTTGTGCATTCCATGAAATACGTCAATGCGTTCGGACGCACTTTCACGTTTGCGGGGAAAAATGCTTTCGTCTGACCCTAGCTTTAGTACGGCAATGTTGTTTTTAGGACACCTCATTTCAAGGCGTCCTTGGCCCAGGTGAAGTGGTTTGTAGAACCAGGGGTAAGCAATAGGGAGAGACCGATATAATTTTTTTCATGGCCGATACAGATTATCGGCAGCTTTTCTAGCCGATATTTGGTACCGATATTCTGTAA
>RXON01003145.1:0-52987 GCA_009667805.1 Leptobrachium leishanense
ACCTGTGCATTGTGGTCCATTGTGGTGCATTGTGGGCGAACTCGAACCGAACACGTGGAAATGTTCAGAGTTCGGCGACAGGCGAACGGCCGATGTTCGATGCGAACTCTGAACAGATCGAACCGAACAGCTCATCCCTAATTATGACCCTCTTACTTGGTTAACTCTTTGAGGATTGTGGACATATAAAACACACAGATAAGTATAAGTAAATATAACAGATTTATATTGATATTGTTTGTCACTTTAGGGCTCTACTGTTACAGTTAAATAAAAATTCCAACAAACAGATTCACATGGCATCACTGGAGTGCCCAGACCGTTACATTAGGGTGTGCACCAATGGATCAGTTATTAATTTAAAACTTATGTTTAGAAGACTTTGCTCAAAATGCACATTTTTCATTAGCAATAACAAGCCTGTAATCCGAAATACAGTCCGTTTCTATGGCTTTCACCAGGAACCAAATAAGGGACATCTAAAATGTTAATGTAGTAGGTGAAAGAGGAGCTCTTCACCCAACATTAGGGTGTGCCTTGGCACACCAGGCACACCCCTTGCACACACCTATGCATGGCATCCTGAATAGCCATATCACTGTAATGTACCTTGAGACTCCCCTTTGTTGTGCCTGCCCTTAAGACTATCCTTCTGCACTCTCCCAACCAGAGGCTTTCCTGCTTCGCCCCTCTCCTGTTTTTATATTGTTTATTTGAATAAACCCCATCTGGTTTCACCATACCAAGTTTCTCCGCTGTATCACTGCATTCTGGGCACGCAACCTCAACCCTGCATGCTGAGACCTGACAATCACACATGATGGAGTTATCAGGGTTATTTAGAGAGCGGTGAAAAGCAGGAGAGTGACTGGTGAATGGAAAATTCTAGGTCAAAATAGCTGATGTGGAATGTGAGATGAATGGGAGAATTTTTCTGGTTTTGCTATTTTGACCTAAAATTTTCCATTCTTCAGTCATTCTCTTGCTTTTCACCGCTCTCTGAATAACCCTGACAATTCCATCATGTGTGATTGTCAGTTCTCAGAATGCAGGGGTGAGGTTGGTCATAGGATTTATTCACGCTTTGTATTTCCTGTTTTACAGCTGCTGTACTATATTAAAAAAGTGAGATTCAAACTAAACAGTGGGAAGGAAGTCTACTTTGATAAAAATGGAGACCCACCAGCTGTCTATGACATTGTGAATCGCCAGTTGAGTCCTAGTGGTGATATGAGGCATGTAAAGGTGGGCAGCTACGACTTGGCAGCACCTCCTGGTAACATCTTCACCATCAACACAAGTTCCATCCAGTGGAATTCTGGAGAAACACAGGTACAGCCAGAAAAGCAGCATTCTACGTTCAAACCAAATTTACATTGCAATGTGCATGCCATGTTTCACAATATCACTAGACATAAAACCAAGTGGACTCTTTAACCCTTTCCCACTGCAGCGTTTACCATGCCGTCCCTGCAGTGGTAAGGCTTAGATGCAGGCATACTTGTACACCCCATTGACGTCTATGGGCCGCATCGGCCCCTCCCCACAGCCGGTGTGGGCCACGTGCTGTTGGCTGTTGCAGCACAGAATTGCTACCCCATGTATCACTGTGGCTAGTGCTGCTTTTTGGGGCCAGGTGCTGAGGGAGTGCCTTCCCTGGAATATGACGTTGGCATGGGGACAGTTTTTCCCAGTAAACGTCCCCATGTTAGCTTTAGGATTATAATAATGCCCGGTGTGGTCGACAAGTTATGTCCCATTAGGCGTCTTGTCCAAGGACACTTACTAGTGAGGTGCTCTGGCTGGCTGGAAATTGCTAGTTGTAACAGATCTCTTCCTTGCCAGTCCCCGTTCTTTCACCAGCAGGTTTTTCTGCCCTCCTCCAGTCCTTAGACAAAGCTTAAGGACGGGTACATGTAAAGAGCCTTGCTAGCATCCCCCAAAATAAGACTACGCTGTAGATCTGGGAGCTTTCTTAGAAAAGCAACAACGGAACACATTTATTGGGTCAACTCTATACAGTCCCAGGTGGACCAAAAGACCCATGGAAAATTACACCGTGATGACTAGTGATGAGCCAAACACCCCCGTGTTCGGTTCGCATTCGAACTCGAAAAATTTCAAAAGTTCGAACTCGAACCGAACTCAATGCAAGTCAATGGGACTCGAAAGTTCGATTTTTAGAATGCCCTCCAAGAGGGCATACATGCAAGATATTTGCCATAAAAGGTGTATGGGGGTCCAGGTAGTGCCCTGGGCTACAGGAAACAAGGACAAAAAGTTTAAAAACAGACGTTTTTAAAGGAACCGTGAGTTTTCCATGAAATGAAGGTTAAGAATAAAAACGAAAAATTCTTTCAAATATCGTGCCTAGGAGGTCCCCATAACCTGCCCGTGAAGTGGTGGATTTGTAGAATGTATAGAAACATTTAAAAACATAAATATGAGGTTTCAAATGACGGTAAATGGTTTTCCTTTAATCTATTCATAAACAACTGCTTGGGGCAGCAGCCTGTATGAAAAGAGACGTTTTAGGCCAAGCAGAACAAGTTTAGTGATTTTTTAGCTAAGTTATGGTGAAACTTATGCAGCCTTTGGATGAAAAGTAACAATAGGAGCTTTAAAAGTGGGCCTTTAGTGCCGTCACACCGTAACCCCTTTGTGGTATTGTGGAAGAGTGCAGGGTTGGACCCTGTGGTCAAATATTAAAATGATATGAATCTGGTACAGGCGTCAGTGCACCCAAATATTTTGCCTTTGGTGGCAGCAAGTGCCTTCACACCGTAACCCCTCTGAGGTATTGTGGAAGAGTGCAGTGGTGGAGGTTTTGGTAATGCAAAAGAGATCCCCGATCTTTTCAGTTACATCAGTAGCTATAACAAAACCGGGTCAGCAATGTTTAGGCACTTGTACTGCGCTACTGTATATGGTGAGAATTGGCGCACACCAGTAACAACAGGAAGCAAACAGAACAGGCAGGGAATACACAGAGAGAATAGTCAAATGGCAGGCAAAGTCGGCAACAGATCGGGTCCTCAGAACAAGCAGGGTCCGTAACAAGTATACAAACTGATTCGGTAAGCTAGCGATGCGTGAATAAAGGCTGAGACACACTGTGTGTGTAGTGACGCACAGTGTAGCGAGGCGAAGCAAACATTTTGCAGGCTTGACTTCACTCCGCTCCGCCTCGCAGCGTGTCTACACTACATTACGTTTGCTTCTCACTGCACTGGACAGGAATCCACTAACTAAATTAAAATGTACACAAAACCATTGTATTTTCACAAAGCACATGTTATATAGGCAAAAAAAGGTTTCTACTGAATAAAATACATCAAAAATTACAGTTAATTTAATAGTATAAAAAATATTAAAAAAGGTAACCCCATATCATATATATTATAGGGACACGGAGCGCCGTGTATAGAGTAGGGATGCATTGATACCACACAGAGACATATACGTATATATCAACACGCAGACCTATATATACGTATATATCAACATGCAGATATATATATACACCCACCCACAGACCTCAGACCATATATACACATATGCACATGGGGGGTGGCAGGTGGACAATCTCAACTAAATGCGCCCCCCCCTATTTGGCTGATCCCTCCAGAAGAAATGTTGAACCCGACACAGCAGAGAATATATATATTATTCTCTGCTCTATCAGGTTCAACATTTCTTCTGGAGGGATCAGCCAAATGGGGGGGAGGCAATTTGCATCCTACAAATCTGCCACTTCACGGGCAGGTTATGGGGACTTCCTAGGCACGATATTTGAAGGAATTTTTTGTATTTATTTTTAACCCTTATTTTATGGAAAACTCACTGTTCCTTTAAAATGTCTTTTTTTACCTTTGTGTTATTGTTTCCTGTCCCCCAGGGCACTACCAGGACCCCCATACAACTTTTATGGCAAATATCTTGCATATATGCCCTCTTGCAGGGCACTCTAAAAATCAAACTTTTGAGTCCCATTGACTTGCATTGAGTTCGGTTTGAATTTGAGTTTGAACTCGGACTTTTGAAATTGTTCGAGTTAGAATGCGAACCGAACACGGGGGTGTTCAGCTCATCCCTAATTATAATGCGCTTCTTCCAAAGTTCTTATCCCCTCCACCCTCAATACCCAGTCTCTCAGAGAGGGTGGACAGGACCTCCTCCAGAACACAGGTATCAGCGCTCTCGCCGCAGACAGCAAAATCGCTAGGAGTGAATTTCGAAAGGTAGACATCGAAAAGGGTAAAATATTGAGCAAGTATACAGAGGGAGTAAATTCTACCTCTATTCCCCCCAACAGAGAAATTCGTTGCGCAATATCGGAAAAGAAGCGAGTAATTTTAGGGCAAGTCCACCATATGTTGATATAGTCACCTCTGGCCACCTTAAACCTCTGGCACAGATCAGGCAATGTCGGATCCATAGCATGGAGAACAGATGGCGTGATATACCATCTGATAAACAATTTACAATTCGATTCATGTATCGCCTTACTCCGAGAAGCAAAGTAAGTGAGTTTGAAGGCTCTAGACCATTCCTCAGCAGAAATTTCAAATACATTTCTAGGCCCGTGTAACCCAAGTCCAAAGTGATACACATCACACTAGTTTTTCTCTAACTTCCAATATATTTGAGCTTCCTGTACAGAGTATACAAAGAACCATAAATATACAGTGAAATGGATTAGAATATGAATATAGAATATGAGCGCTAATGCTAACAGTAACAAGTGGGGCTCTTATACTTAAAGCTAACAACCCATTAGACTAGGGCCAATGTCTTTCAATATAGGTTGGCCACTTACTCTTATAGGTTTTAAATAAGGGTAATATTCACGAGTGACAGTAACATTATAGTATTTGTCAATTGTGGAAGTGTGAAAATAATCTTCATCTCCCCTTTAGATCCCTATCTCAGTCTGCAGTCAGAGCTGCCCCCCTGGTTTTTGGAAGGCAGGTAGAAGAGGAGAACCTGCCTGCTGCTACAATTGTGTCCCATGTCCACAAGGGGAGATCTCCAATCAAACAGGCAGGTTAATAACATAGCAAACATCGGTTTCAGTTCTTCTGACATCCAATATTGTGCTGTGTTTGATAATCACATTCATAAATTTACAGTGAAATCGTGACAAGTGTAATTGACGAGTTTTTGCCACATCATTTATTTTTCAGATTCTTTCACTTGCATTAAGTGTTCATGGGACATGTGGCCAAATCCAGAGAAATCCAGCTGTCTGCCAAAACCCATAGAATACCTCTCCTATGAAGAACCATTGGGCACTACGTTGGCATGCACAAGCACCATCTCTTCTTTGGTTCCAGTCATCATCCTGAAGCTGTTCATTCAGTTTAAAGCCACCCCGATCGTGAAAGCCAACAACTATTCTCTGAGCTGTTTGCTCCTGCTGTCCTTATCTTTTTGTTTCCTCTGCTCTCTGATGTTTATTGGTTTCCCCAAACCTGAGAATTGTCTTTTACGTCAAGCGGCATTTGGCATGGTATTTTCCCTCTGTGTTTCTTGCATCTTAGCCAAAACTATCATGGTGGTTTTTGCATTTATGGCCACTAAACCAGGTAGTAATCTGAAGAAGTGGACGAGTCCTTGGGTGTCCTACATGATTATTAGTTTCTGCTTGCTTCTGCAGTTTATTTTGTGTATCACATGGTTGTCCCTTGATCCTCCTTTTCTGGAACAGAACACTGAGACCCAACCTAGACTGATCATTCTTCAGTGTAATGAAGGTTCACCCACTGCTTTCTGGTGCATGTTGGGTTACCTTGGACTTCTGGCCACCATCAGTTTTGTTGTTGCCTTCCTGGCCAGGAGACTTCCAGACAGTTTCAATGAAGCAAAGTACATTACCTTCAGCATGCTGGCCTTCCTCAGTGTCTGGGTGTCGTATATCCCGGCCTCACTTAGTTCTCAGGGCAAGTACACGGTGGCCATGGAGGTCTTTGCTATCCTAGCTTCCAGCTGGGCCATAGTGTTCTGTATGTTTGTCCCAAAATGTTTTATTATATTGTTTAGACCCAGTATGAACTCAAGGGAATATGTCATGAAAAAAGGCCAGAACATGAAATAAAGAGAACGTGAAAACCCATCTCATACTGGGCTTGCTTTTCCATGATTGTTATTTCATTGTATCAAATCGGAACAGAACGTTCAACTCAGCTACGACAATTTAATTGTGTTTTGTTGTATGTGGTGAAGAGGAAATGTGCAGATGTAATTCATAAAATCTCATCTATTAAAAGTAAAAAAAGAAACAAATGCAAATAAGTTAAATCTACATGATCAGGTTCCCAAAGAATTACCCATCCTCCTCTGCCATATGTCCCTTGTCCTACCGTACCTGACAGGAATCTCTGTACCTCATGTCCTTTGCCATGTGTCTTTGTATCCAGAATTAGCATGTTGAACTAAGATGAATTGATTGATGTTGTGCTTCGAATGACCATTGGGTAAATCTGCTAAGGTCTAGTGGGCTGCAATGACCTTGGGCTGAGGGTCAACTTGTCTAGGGCCTCCTTTGCTTAAGTTTGGGCAAAACACTTAGCGTGTCTAGCCGCAGGTAGTGTTGGCTGTGGAGGATGCGCTGAGCGCGTCCTCCCTTTGCAGCCAGCGATCGGCCGGATTCCGGACGTTTGCTGCGCCCCCTGGTGCGGGCTCACATTCTGCCCTTCCAAACGGTGGCTTGCTTTAACCCCTTGGGGATCAGATCACTATTTGGCGCCAAAAAGCGATGCTTTCCTGGATCTCCCCCTGATGACTGGCATCATCGTGCAAAGCACGATGACGTCAGTTCTGGAGTTAACCCCTAGCTGCCACCAATGATGGAGATAGGGGGTTCATTGCAACTCCCTATCTCCCGTTCCGTGGCAGATAGGGGTTAATGTTTGGTATCGTTGGGATCGGCCAGAGCATGGCCTTTCCAACGATACCAAACATGACCATGTTGAAAGTTAAGTAAAAAAAAAAAAAATAATGAAAATAAATAAATATTAAAAAGAAATTCAGTTTTTTTTGTTTTGTTTTTGTTACTGCAGCAATATTGTTCCCATTTCAATTATAATGTGAACAATGATGCTGCACTGATGATTTTTGTATGGGGTGCGTTTGTTAAAATCTCGTGATTTTCCCCCCAAAAAAATTGTAACGAGTCCCAATTTCAATTTTTTTTAACAAGCGCAACTAATAGAAAATATAGCCGCAAACGCTCGCATGTTAAAATGTGAAAAAAAAAACCACTTGTAAATTATTGAAAATTAAAATGTTATTGCATTTTTTGTTAGGACATGACATATACATTTAATAATGATATATTATATATTATGAATCTGCCGAGTCTGCCGGAAAGAACGATATATAATGTCTGGGTCATATAATAAAATATGGCTTCAAAACGCATTTAAACATGATGAGCGAAACCGGTAAAAATGACCTCAGCACACAGGCGTGAAACGGCTCAGCAGCGAAAGGGTTAATGGAGTTTATTGGATATTCAGAGTCAGTCATGTGAAATTTATTGTAGCTAAGGGTCACAAGGAATAGTAACAAATTGAGCACCTTGAGCCCTATTACAAACGTAACGCTAACATTAGTGCTCAGATATGTGAGCGTTAACGTTAGGTTAAGTGACTTAAACGCATGTCCCCCTATTACATCGCTAACGGGTAAAAAAAATCCATTACCGTATCGTGATTGCACGATCTTACTGTACATTTCAGAGACAGTCATGTTAAATTAGTTATAGCTAAGGGTCACACAAGGAATAGCGACGATAGGATCAGAGGATGAAAGAAACATTATCTAAAACTTAGCATTTATTATGCACTTAAAACCAGGACAAAAATACACATATATACATGTAACAGGTTTTTGCATAGACCCACAAATACCCCTGTGGTTTTTTACCTCAGTTACCTTCAGGCGCTCTACAAGCCGATCCGGAGCCTCCGCTACCTGGGAGTTGGGGGTACATGACTGCGGCAGTACCTTCACCTAACTGGACATCCAGGCTATGGATGTGGGATCCAGTTGGGAACATATTTAAACAAGCAATAAATTCAACACAGCTGTCTTTTATAGAGCTTTGTATTGAACAGCAAAACTCTATGCAAAAATAAATGTAATGGTCTAAATAAACAATGCAGTGGAATAAGTAAAGAATGCAAGAGTCAGTATGAGTTTACCCACCCACAAACAATACTGTGGCCCACCCTAGTCTTCATCCTAATGGAGGTTGGGTTCCATAGGTAGGTGCCAAGGGCAGACTGGGCTTGGGGGGCAGGGTGGCAAATGCCCCAAAGGCCGGTGTTCAGCCGCTGTGGTTTTCCTCTTTATAATGAGACCGGCCGGCTGCGTGTGTGAGCAGGTGGTGGTGCGTGTGTGTGAGCAGAGGGTGGTATGTGTGTGTGAGCAGGGGGTGGTGCATGTGTGTGAGCAGGGGTGCTGCGTGTGTGTGTGAGCAGGGGTGGTGCGTATGTGTGTAAACATACTGGGGGGCTGAAATGGGCTGGGGAGAAATTAAATTAATGGGGGGCTGTGGAACTCTGATATGATGATAAAACTCACAGTAACGTGCAGTGTGTATTGCTATGGAGCTCTGATAGCTCATACACACTGCACATTACTGTGAGTTTTATTACTGTGGAGCTCTGTATCTCAGAGCTCCACAGCAATAAAACTCAAAGTAATGTGCAGTGTGTATGAGTGTGAGTTTTATTGCTACCTATCTGGTGTGTAGGGGATATATGGCTGTGTGTGTAAATCATGTATTTGTCTTTAAACAGGCTGCTGTGCGTAAAATTCTGTGCCTGTGTCCATGTCGCAGCCCGGCTTGGCCCCCTAGCCCTGCATCCAAAGGGCTGGTATTGCACCTAGAATTGCCAAGGTATCTGCTGCCTGCACTGCACAAAGTAAGAATTACAGCAAGGGTCTTGGCAGCATCGTGAGGTACAGGTACGAAACTGTCAGGGTTATTCAGAGAACGTGAAAAGTAGGAGAATGACTGGAGAATGACTGGAGAATGAAAAATTCTAGGTCAAAATAGCCGATTTGGAAAGTGAGATGAAAGGGAGAATTTTTCTGGTTTGGCTATTTTGACCTAGAATTTTTCATACTCCAGTCATTCTCCTGCTTTTCACGCTCTCTGAATAAGCCTGTAAATATTTGTGCAGGGCAGCAAGAGGTTAAAGGGGCACTCAAATTTTACCCTCTTTTCCGCTGTAACCTATTTTCTGCTGACGACGTGCTGAGCGCATCCTCTGGTTTCATGTTTGTGTGCAGAGGATGTACTTGGCACGTCGTTGAAGTGATGTGGTACGCTCATACACACCGCACATTACACTATCACAGAGCTGCACAGCAGTAAGAAGTCTATCAGGGTTATTCAGAGAGCGTGAAAAGCAGGAGAATGACTGGAAAATGACTGGAGAATGACTGGAGAATGAAAAATTCTAGGTCAAAATAGCCAAACCAGAAAAATTCTCCCTTTCATCTCACTTTCCAAATCAGCTATTTTGACCTAGAATTTTTCATTCTCCAGTCATTCTCCAGTCATTCTCCTGCTTTTCACGCTCTCTGAATAACCCTGTTAGAGTGAATAACAACTCACCAGAATAATAAAAGCCACCTTAATCTTTTTGTAGGAGTGGGGGACCTTTTACTGCATGTCCTGGTCACCATGCAGGGATGTCCCAAAAGCTCACAATCAAGCAAGCCCCCGCTTTACCTAGGGGGGGTGTAGCACAGAGGGTGCAGGGCTCCTCTCCCCCATAGGGTTGCTGCACCACGGGCCTATGGCTTGTGCTTGCCCCCTGGGCCAAAAGTTGTCAGTCAGCCCCTGGTAGGTGCACATAGTTGGTGCCCAGGATAATTGTAATCCACCTTGTTTGTAATATGCTGTGTCATTCAAGGGATCTGAGAAATCATAGACTGCTACTTGTATAACCAGTGTCAGGGTGCCCTGTTGTAAAAACCAGGGGGATAGGTCTCAGCTAACCACTCCACAGTCTGTAATCAGGTTTATCCAGGAAGGATTTTTTTTTATTTTTACATGGGCATAGGTGTTTAGTTTTAGCTGTTAGGACTACTGGGCACAATCAGGGCCGTCTTTAACGTGGGACAAAAGGGGCAGCTGCCCCGGGCCCAGTCATTGTTGAGGGGCCCAAAGCAGCTGCCCCTTGGGCCCACGTACACTGTCTGCGGATGACCGCCGCCGCCACCTCAATAAATAAGCGGCCGCCTGAGGCCTCGCGGTTGAATAATTTGCTTCCAATTTCACACTGCACAGCAGGGGCACAAGATTCCCAGCGCGCCGACAGCTGATGAAGTTCCCGGGCTTCCGCATCTTGCCCCTCCCCCATGCCTGCGTCCTCATCCTGTCTCCGCGCATCTCACACTCACTGCGTGCACGGGGACAGCTGAGGAAGAGAAGTTAGAGACAGAAGGAGCCCATTAACTGATCCCCTGCTCCTGGTAAAGATTGCAGATTCACCCTGCGACCTCTCTCCTGCACGATGGTGTCTGCCAGAGCGGGAACCCACTTAATTTGTATTTGCTCCTAATGCATTGATTGATGAAATCCTTGCAGTACCGGCTGCTCGAAGAGCCCCCCCCCCAATGACTCCAGCAAAGCAGAAGCCTCTGGAGTGTGAAAATCCACATTCAAGATGAGATCCAGTTGTGGAAAAGTCAGGATGAGAGCTGGAGAGGGGGTTAATGGCCAGGAGTGTCCAGAGATGAAAGTGCTGAATACCCGAGGAGCAGACAGCGTGACAGCAGGAGGATCAGGTCAATCACTGTCAATATCCTGGGCTGGGTATCTGGTATAGGGCAGGCCAGGGGTGTCATTAATATTAGTTTCTCACTGGGTGCAGGGGAGAGTAAGAGTTAATCTTGCTGATAGATGGGTCTGTCCAGGGTCTTGCAATCCAGTGGGAGCACGTACTCTCCATATCTGACTGGAAATAGTTTATTTTCTGTTTTATATGTTTATCTCTGGCTAGCCATCCATCTCTCCCTCCACTCACCTAAGCCTCTCTATATCACTGCATTATTACCCTTTGTGTTGCTCTGAAAATGCATCTATACACGTAAAGCCTCAGATGACAGATGTGGAGGTATTGTTTAGTTTTTCTGAGTGGTTCAGGGACTGCATTTTACAGCGTATTTTTAAAGGGTGCCTTGAGTGCTTTTTTAGATTTCACTTTAATAAATACAGCCTGGTAAAAGAAGAATTTTAGCAATTGTAACAATTTATTTAATTTAACCCTTTTGAGGAGATGGTTTTCAGCATACTGCAGACTCCTCATCCCAGATCACAGCAATAAAACTCACTGTAATGTGCAGCGTGTATTCAACCCCCCAGCCACAGCATATAAATTTATTCAACACCCCCCAGGACCCAGTATAGCAACTTATTCACAACTGCCCCCCGCATATCCCTTTGGCATGTCGCTCACCACCGGTCACTACAATGAAAAAAAAAATCATGCGGCCTCTCTGTCCTCCTTCACAGGGCACACACTGTGTAGGAGGACAGAGAGGCCGCATGATTTTTTTTTTCAGTGTAGTGATTGGTGATGAGCGACGTGCCAAAGGGATATGCGGGGTGGGGTGTGTGAATAAATTGCTATACTGGGTCCCGGGGGGTGTTGGATAAATTTATATGCTGTGGCTGGGGGGTTGAATACACGCTGCACATTACAGTGAGTTTTATTGCTGTGCACCTCTGATACGCGCATACACCGCACATTACTGTGAGTTTTATTGCTGTGCAACTCTGTGTTATGCTCATACACACCACACATTACTGTGGGGGGGAGCAAAATGATTTGTTGGGTGTGGCTTTTGGGCAAGGGGGGCCCCAAGAAAATGTTTGCCCAGTGTCCAATCAATATTAAAGACGGGCCTGGGCACAATAGCCCTTATAGTAAGCAACAGTTGTCAGCCCTAATTGCCAAGAAAAAGCTAGCAGGTGTTAAATACTAAAAGGTGTACCTAAGAAGGAAGGTCTTTACAGAAAACATGCATTAAGTCCTAGATTCAATCCCCATAATGGGTTGTAGCGCTCACTGTCGGAGGAGCCGCTGAATTAACCTCGGGTTAGTCTCGCCGCGCTAGGGAATAAATATACACCAGCACTGTTGTGGATTTTTATAGATTATATTCTTTATTGATCCCAATAAAGAAGCATATATAATGTAGATACGGTAATTGAACGACAGGATTTCGAAATGCGGGAAAAACACGCGGCGGCAAAATAAAAGTTTAACCCCTTTAGTTCTGGAGTGTAAGTCCCGTGACTGTAATGTCTCAAAATGGTGTATGTGTATTGTCTCGGGTACCCGGGTACTGTATTCAACTGGCCAGTGTATGAAGCAAACAAATCTTCGACTAGTCACGTTGGGGCCCTATAGATTTAAACAATAATGCAGCGTGCGGTTCTTAGATTTGGAACTGCGGCCTGGGAGGCCTCTCACCCATCCGATAGACAATCTGTTCAGCGCCCGACCAAGGATGTCTCTCCGCTTATGCACTGGGACTCTGTGCCACCGGATCTGCTCCTTGCTTGTCTGATCTTCACACTGCGAACAACGGTCTACCGCCTGCACTCCCAATGGATCATCGCGGTCTCCTAACTCGGGGTCCAGCCGGAACTAGATCGCTACTCCAACCCCTCAGCGTGTGCTGTGTGAAGAGCTATATAGACAATTTTTCATAACGGACTATAGCATTCATAATAATAGTCATTCATGAGATAGTTCGTCTATAGAATATTAACTTCACACTGTTCAATTATTAGTTTTCAATTATTTTTTTTATTTTTCACTAATAACACATAGCTGTAATAATAATTATATAATATTACTGATATATAAGGTTGATCAATTATCACCTAATACTATCAGGGTTATTCAAAGAGATCCGAATTGCTTGAGAAAGGTAACCGAATGCTGAAAATCAGCGTTCGGTTACCTTTCCTGACCATTCGGCTATCCAGAGAGCAGGCAATTCGCCAAATCCTGGCGAATTGCCTGTACATACGGTGCCTGTTCGGTGCCTATTCGAGGGCAGTGAAATCCCCATGAAAAAGCACTGCTTCGACTATTCAGAGAACACAAACCAGCAGTGAAAGGTTCCCCTAATGCCCTGCCATTCGGTGGTTTAATTCGGCAAATTTATTCAGGAGAATCCCATAGGCTTCAATGTTAAAAATATTCCCGTTTTAATTCAATATCTAATAAACCGTTCATTATAAAATTCTGCAGCAAATAGTCTCTTTATTTATCGATTTTTTAGGATACTTTAAGCATTTTTCTGATTTTTTTTTTTTTTTTTAAAAGTCCGATTTTTTTTTGATTTTTTTTTCAGTTTACTTATTTATTTTGTAACAGCCCTCTTTATTATCATTCCCTGGACCTCCTGTGAAAATTTCAGACATTTTCGCTCAGTAGTTTCTTTGCAAACAGCGTTTCATTTTCCCAGATTCATACAAATGGTTTTTCTAATTTCTTCACTGCCTCCTCTACGTCACAGCTGCTTCGGCTCTGTGTGATTCGGCTCATGTTCGGCTCCTGTTCGGCTTTTTCGAATGTTAATCCAGATGTTTTTGCTTGTTTTCAGCGTGCATTCGGTTAGTGTTCGTCAGGTTTTCGGCAGCTTTTCCCTGCAATTCGGGGACCCTGTGGTGTTTGCTGAATACACCGCAGGGTCACCGAAATGCAATCGGCAAAAGGAACCGAATTGAAGAGAACGAAAAGTAACCGAACATGCGGTGACTTTTCGAATCTCTTTGGATAACCCTGTATATCTGTAGCCATTATGGTTGACAGATGTAATAATATCTATATTTCACATTAGCTATTTTAGATATACAATAGACCTAATTAAGAATAAAGTCTACAGCACAATGAGTTATCCCAACATAATACACACAATACAGCATAAAATCATATGTTTATGTATAAGTGATCTTTACACACATATATGTATAGTTCACCAAAAAAGGATTCACACCACATAGGTCTATATGTATTTTATTAATTGTAAGGTCCAATAAATGTGGAATTGGAGAAGTTTCGCGATATGGATAGATATTCTGGTCATAATATTAATGCTGTCTATCACAGTTCATGTACAATGCATCTATCTATTAAGGGCATATGAAAGATCTTTTGGAGATGTTTCCATCTGGTCCCACCGCCATTCCAGCCCGTAAAATCTGTTTCGGCTGTGAGGGGGAAAGAAGAACACCTTAGGCTGCGTACGTTGACCGGAAAGAAAGGAGACACGCGATTTTAGATAATACGCATGCGCAAGATGGCGGACATCCACTCTGGAATGCAAACACTGACAATACGCATGCGCAAAATGGCGGACCCGCGGAGAATACCGGATCCACAAAATTTGAGGCGTGAACCACATGCCAATTCAGCAAGTAACACCTGCGGACAATTAAAATTGTGATTATAAGGATATATATTCAAACTTTCATTATTACCTGAAAACCGACTGAGGAAGCCGCGGTACGTGGCAAAACGCGTCTGGTTAAACTGGCTGTGCCAGGTTGATTTTTTTATTTTGTTTTTATGTTTTAATAAATTTTATTACTTGCACCAGTCCCCGGTGTTTTGCTGAATATAGAGGTTTTCCATGGGCTTTACCTCAAATAAGTCCACAGGCGTTTGATCCCAGAGCTTGGCTAGAAGCTCCAACACATGTGAGTTCAATCTCTATAGATATACTTCCACTATATTTCCAACAGACCTGCACAAGGAAGTCTCTCTTTTGTTGCATGTCCCTCTATGTATTGAGATCGGAAGAGGATTGCCATTTTTGAAGGTTGTGGGTCGCCTCCTTCAATACAGAAACAAATGACCGAATGCGCTGACCCGCTCAGAGCCAGTGTTGGGGCTCTTTTCTTGTGAGTGGGAGCAGTATCATGTGCACATAAAATTTAAAATTTGTATTCGCTCTGCACTATTGTATTTCTCTATTGTTTTTCATGATACATGTGGACGGTACTTCATAAGAGAACCACCATACGATCCAAAAGCGACTGCCATCGCGCCGCCAGATACGTATTTGTTGGCATATATATATATATTTTAACCCTTTGTTGTTGTGTTTTGACTTGTGGTTTTATGGTTGGTCTACTAAACGGCGTAAAAATGTCAGAGTCAGAATTTGAGACTTGCGATAGCGCTACTGTGGACGTAAATATGCATCCGGACCAAATCTGTTACGTTCCCTCCAGGCATGCCCACTGGGTATGAGAGTTCTTCTCAGCCTTTTGGAGTATAGGGTTAATCTGTTTGGCTCCCGCCCCTGGAGTCTCTGTGTCTGATCAGACCTGTGATCACTTGATCGGTACTGCCCTATTTATTTATTTATTTATTTATTTATAAAGGATTTTACCAGGAAGGATACATTGAGATTTCTCTCGTTTTCAAGTATGTCCTGGGTTCAAGTACATTGAAGTGTTACATTTACAGAAATACAAAGTAATACAATGTAAGATATTAACAACACAAATATACAGATTAACAGAAAGTAAATATGTAGGAAATATAGTCACTAGGTTACATGTTTACAGGTGCATTCTGTATTGAGGTATGTTAATAGGGAAATTTTGAGTGACTTAAGACTGGTGGAAGATTTGATGGTGTCTGGGAGGTTATTCCATAATTGTGGTGCTCTGTAGGAAAATGAGGACCGAGCCACTGTCTTTTTGTATTGTGGTATTGCAAGTAAGGTGCTGGTCCTGGATCGGAGGTTATAGGATGAGGGAGCTGCTGGGGGAAGCAGTCTATTCAGGTAGGGTGGCAGCTTCCCAGAGATGTTCTTAAACACCAGGCTGGAAAGGTGAAGGGTGCGTCTGGATTCTAGCGATGGCCAGTTTAGCTCTTTTAACATGTCACAATGGTGGGTCATGTAGTTACATTGTAGCGCAAAACGGCAGAATGAGTTATACAGTGTAGTAAGTTTCTGAAGGTGTGTTTGCGGGGCGGCTGCATACACTACATCTCCGTAATCAATAGCCGGCATAAGCATTTGCTGTACAATCTGCTTTCTTACCGCGGGACTCAGGCAGGATTTGTTTCTGTACAGGGCACCTAGTTTGGGGTAAAGTTTAGATGAGAGTTTTTCGATGTGGGGGCCAAAGGATAGATTAGGGTCCAACCACATACCTAGATATTTGAGAGAAGTGACTGTGGTCAGAATGCCATTTGATTTTGTCCCCACACATAGATGGGGTGTTTGCAATTTGTGTAGTTTAGGTGCTGTTCCAAAGAGCATCGTTACAGTTTTGTCAGTATTTAAAAAAAGTTTGTTGTTTTTGATCCACTTTTCTACCTCTGTGAATTGTTCTTGCAGCACGGCCTCCAGCTGCGGGAGATTTGGTTTGCTGGTATAGATCACAGTGTCGTCTGCGTACATATGTACAGTTGAGGCTTTGCAGACGTTGGGCAGATCATTTATGAATATTGTGAATAGCAGGGGGCCTAGTATTGAGCCTTGGGGTACACCGCAAGTGACTGGGAGCGGGAGGGAGGAGCTGCCAGAAATTGACACATATTGTGATCGGTCGGATACATATGATTGAAACCAGGTTAGAGTGCGATCACCAATGCCAGAGTTTTTAAGTTTTTCTAACAAGATGCCATGGTCTACCGTGTCAAAGGCCTTGGCAAAATCAAGGAAGATGGCTCCAGTTAGGTTTCCTTGTTCCATCCCAGCTTGGATATCATTGCAGACTTTTAAAAGGGCGGTTGTGGTTGAGTGATTTGGGCGAAAGCCTGATTGATCCGGGGTTAAGTAGTTCCAATATTGATAATAATCACGTAATTGTGTGTAGACACATTTTTCCAAGACTTTTGACATTACAGGGAGCAACGATATCGGATGGTAGTTGGATACCAAAGTACTGTCACCACTTTTATGGATAGGTACCACTCTCGCAGTCTTCCAGAGCTTGGGTATGTAACCAGTTGCCAGTGACTCATTTATTAGGGTTGCGACTGGATTTGCAATTGCTGGCGCACTGATTTTCAGCAGCATTGCTGGTATTTGATCAGGTCGAGACTGGTATTTCATTTTTTGCTTACGGAGAAGTTTAGTAACGACACTGACAGGCACTGGTCTAAAACTGAATTCCTGTCTGATACAGGGACTTTGCACAGTTGGGGGGGCCTGACCTGCATGAGGCCTCTCTGATTGCATGTCATTTCCTAGCTTGGCAATCAAAGTGGTGGCACATCCCACAAAATAATCATTAAAGGCATTTGCTACATCTAGCGGGTGTTGCAGGGTTTGGTTGTTTACTTTGACAGCAGCTGGCTGGGAGTGGACTGGGGGTGCTTGTATGTTACTTATGGTTCTCCAAAAGTTTCTAGGGTTTGAGATGTTATTGTTTAGATTTTCATTGAAGTAATGGGCTTTGGCCATTTTTGTTTGTTTTGTGCATTCATTCCGACATTTTCGGTATTCGTAGTGATCGTTCATGGAACCAGTACTCTTGAAATTTGACCACCGTGAATCTCTAAGCTGGTACATTAGTGTAAGATCAGCTGTAACCCAGGGGAGATGAGTCCCTTTTACTCGCACTTTACGCAGCGGGGCATGGGAATTCCAGACTTGCAGGAGCTCAGACTGAAAGTATTCAACTGCACAGTCTAGGTCTGGGATTAGGTTTAGCCTGTACCAGGGGAGCTGTTTGAGATCACTTAGGAAGGATTCAAGAATAAATTTCTTGAAAGACCTGGTGGTTATTACCTTTGGGGTAGATTTCAAGGCCTTAATTTTGCGCACGCAGTACACTAGACAATGGTCACTAAAGCTATTAGCAAGAACGCCTGCCTCCTGTATTCTATCAGGAGATGAGGAGAGAATCCAGTCCAACAAGGTATGGTTGGGGCTTTTCATATTAATGCGAGTGGGGGAGGAGATTAATTGAGTTAGCTGCAAAGTTTTAAACAGCGAGCAGTGTTTATTGTTTTTAGGATTTAGCCAATCTGTATTAAAATCGCCAAGGACCAACAGTTCACTTTTTTGGTTTTGGGCAAGTAGGTTATGAAGGATTTGAGATATGTCAGAGAGGGAGTGCACTGGAGAGCTCGGTGGGCGATAGAACCCAGCAACAATGATTGATTTACTGAATGGGATCTCAATTATACCAGAGAAGAAATCAAAGGTGACAGGAGAGCTAGAAGTCTGTAAGGGGGTGAACTTTATGGACTCCTCAACATAAATAACAATTCCCCCTCCTCTCTTTGCTCTGTCTTTTCTAAAACATGAATACCCCTGTATTGATATGGCAGAGTCTGGTACTTTTGGGGTTAACCATGACTCTGTGAGCACAATGATTTTGGGTTTGTAATAACAACACCAAGCCTGAAGCTCATCCAATTTAGGGAGTAAACTGCGGATGTTACAGTGCACAAATGAGAGGCCTTTTTTAGTGGGGAGACTAAAGGTTGTGTCACCTATAGGACCAGGGTTAGTTTCCACATCGTTTGCCAGGGAAAGTAGCAGAATAAATAGGAATTTGGACAGTGTTTTCTTTTGATAATGTGGTTGCAGAGTTTTAAATCTTTGTGTGGGGGTAGGAGGGCTGGATTTTAACACTCTCCACCAGCACTCAGCTGATAGATTAAAAGAACTGAGCAGGCTGTGGTGTAGTGGGACTTGATTTCCATCCTGGGGCAATTGGAAAGGTGTATAGAGGGAGAGGGTAGCTTTGGAGAGAAGGGATGATAAAGAAAAGAGAAGCAATAGTGGGATAAACATTATAGTGAAAGGTGTTGGAGGTGAGTAAACAGGAAATAGAGAGGTACCAGAGTAAATGGTTTAAATGGCCTTTAATGCTACAGTTCCGTGATCCAGTATAAGGTTCTCTCTGCTGTGTTCCTGATTTATGTATGTTTTATTTGAATATTCTGGTTCTAGACTTCTGGCTCTGTGTTTTGACGATTCTTCTTATCAACCCTTGGTACCGTGTATTTTGATATCCTGGTTTTTGACTTCTGGCATAGTACTCTAACTAATCTCTCGCTTAATCCTTTTTGTGTTGTTTGTGTGGTTTTATGGATTTCTGATTTACTTTTGAACGACACTTAAGAATCTGTTGTTTGTTTACTTATTCTGGTGTTAGACCTAATCAGTAAACATCCAGTGGTTTGTGCTGGTTGCAGCATAATCTGTTTCAAATTAAATCCTCCCCTACAGGTTGCAGAATATATTGTTTACTCTGGTGTTCTTGTTTTCTCTGTGGTTATCCAGTGCAGCAATTTATTGTTTTTTTAGAGACCACCTCAAGGATCTCTTTCTGGTACTATTGTTGCTAGATCCTTCCTGTCTAGTCTGGTTTAACCCTGTCCTTGTGTATGTTTCCCACCCTCTACTCTGTGTAGATTAGAAGACCATTCAAGGACCTTATCCCAGAGCAGGGCGTTCCTTGTGTGTGTATAGTCTTGTCTTCATGAAAAGAAAAAAACCTCCACAAAAAGTGGAGGCAGACAATCACCCCACCCCACAAAAATTAACGATCTGGGATGGACACTCCTAAGTAGGACTAAACCTGGTAGGAAAACGAAAAAACACATGAGTTGAGAGAAAGACTCTCAAAAACAAATAGGAGTGCTAGTAAAACATAACTTTTAATAATTATGATAATGAGAATGCACTAATAGCCCAACATTAATTAAAAAACATACACATACGTGATAAGAGCTGGGAGAATTACAACATATTATTTTATAACTAGTTGACAGCCCAGGGATGTGATTTGGCAAGGCAGAAAAATTACAACGCCAAAAATTGGCGAAATGCCGAGGCCAGACGTTGATGGAGGCTGCCAAAAGGATAAAAATCCGTATAGATTAGGTCAGCCAATACCGGCTACATAATTTGTGCATAGACCGGAGAGGCATCAAAGTCATAGGACGCACAAGGTGTAGATTAGCAGCTATATATTAGAGCATGCAAGTTGAGATAATCAAGGAACGGGGAATGCCAAAATTAAGAACTGTAATCAACAGCGTTCATTTAGCTTGGCTACCTTGTATTGCAACAACAAGCAGATACACAATGATACTGCGATGCCAATAAAGGGCAAACACCGAAATGCTTTAGTAACAAAGTGCTGACCATCGACAGACATAGACGCAAAAACGCCAGATGCATCACATAGCCCAAAGGGCAAATAAACTAGTTATAAAATAATATGTTGTAATTCTCCCAGCTCTTATCACGTATGTGTGTATGTTTTTTAATTAATGTTGGGCTATTAGTGCATTCTCATTATCATAATTATTAAAAGTTATGTTTTACTAGCACTCCTATTTGTTTTTGAGAGTCTTTCTCTCAACTCATGTGTTTTTTATAGTCTTGTCTTGCCTGGTTATTTCTGTATCCCGTGTTCAGGGTTCTGCATAATGCAGAGAAACACATACCGGCCTAAAGGGCTTAATAATAAACACTGCAACACGGACCCCCCTTTGGCTCCTGAGGGGGCCCACCATGACAAAATCATGTTGGTAGACGTTGTGTGTTATTTAAAAGAAAAATTGCACATTACAGACGACTTATTTGATTGGATAAAGGAATTAAAATCAAATGTTTCTGATTATGCTGATTCAATTGATCATTCAAATTTTATTGATTATTTGCGACAAATAAGTGCAGCAAAAACCAAAGAAGAAAAATAATTTATTTTTTGGCAGTTTATGCCTGAGTGCATATATTTGATTGTAGAATTAAATTAAAATGCTGAATGATACTAAAGAAATCACGGACAGCTCAGAAAAGAGAAATTGCGAATTGTGTGATACTGTAACCCGAATAACTCGTGAGTCAGAACGAATGATAAAAGCGTTAAATGCATTTGCAAATGAGAAAGATCAAAAGCAAAGAGAAATGGATCAGTTATCTCAATCAAATAAAGAATTGATTGAACAACTGACAAGAATGAAACGCGAACATGAGAGATTCGCTGATGAGTTAGGCCAGGTAGAAGCTGATGCCAGAAAAGTTAAATCTCCTTCTCCAGATAGATTTTCCCTGGAAGTTCTCAGCTGTCCTGATAAATCAGCAGTGATTAAGTCTGACAGATACATTCCATTGCTAAGTGAAAGTGAAAATAACTTTAATGCAGAAAAGGAAAATCCTCATATACATGAGTATTTCAAATCACATCACTCTAGCCGGCCACAGCCTATTAAGTACGGTAGAAAATCTTGTGATTCAACCAAATTGGTGAAATTTCTCAAAGAGTCAGTGGGCATTTTTAGTAAGAAAAATTCCCCGGCTATTTTCAGTCATTTGGAAATGTTTGAGGAAGCTTTATCTGTTTTAGGCATTAAATCAGACGCTGAAAAAATTTAGTTTAAACCCTGGATCTTTGACAGCAAAAATAGGTATTTCTTTCAGTCTTTGGAAGAGTCTGGCATAAATACTTGGAGTAAAGTTGTGTCTGAGGTTAAATGTGAATTTGGACCTCACCGCACAAGCCTAGCTGCGAAAAGGGCTATTTTAACTCTAAAATGCAGACCAAATCAAAGCCCCCGTGAATTCCTTTCAGCCCTTAAAAATGCGTACAGCTTGGCTGAAAGAAACCCAAATTTCGAAAATCCTGAATTTATCCAATTATTTTATGATACATTGCCAAATAAAATAAGGATTATATTGGCGAGGGATTATGATCCTAAAAATGGGTTGGATTGGATTTTGAAAGAAAGCATGACTCTCTTTACTGTTTTTGAATATAGTGAAGAAACTCAGGAGAAAAGAATTAAAAATTCACCTGAGGAAATTGCGGTGGACCATGTGGTCCTATATTGAAAAGTTTTTGATCTGGTAATGGGCGTCAGTGCACCCAGATATTCTGCTTTTAATGCCAGGCCATCAAGTATCATCATACAGTAAGGCTGGGGTCAGACGAACGCAGTGTTAACGTCCTTGTTGCCCGCACATAAGTACGTCCGTGATAGCATACAATTGTGTTAAATGGAGCCCCACACACGAAGTACGTACGCACAGAAGTGCGGGGGCTGACGGACGCTGCAAACGGACGCAGATTAGGCAAGAATGTAATACTGCTAGAACGGACGTGCAGAGTGTGCCACGTCCACAACGTCCGCATAGCTTTGTGTGTGAGTGATGCAACAAGGTCAGACGAACTGCATTTATACGTCCAGAATTTTTGACGGACAGAATGTTCTTTCATTGTAATTTATTTTCCATGCTACATCAGTCAAAAAATACGTCAGTGAAAAAACCCGACTGTGTGGCCACTACCTTGTCGTCAGTCAGTAAGTACGTCCGTACTGCACGGACGCACAGTCCGTAGAAAATGCGCTCATCTGACCCTAGCCTAACCCCTCTGTGGTATTGTGGAAGAGTGCAGGGGTGGACCATGTGGTCCTATATTGAAAAGTTTTTGATCTGGTAATGGGCGTCAGTGCACCCAGATATTCTGCCTTTAATGCCAGGCCATCAAGTATCATTATACAGTAAGGCTGGGGTCAGACGAACGCAGTGTTAACGTCCGTGTTGCCCGCACATAAGTTCCTCCGTGATAGCATACAATTGTATTAAATGGAGCCCCACACACGAAGTACGTCCGCACAGAAGTGCGGGGGCTGACGGATGCTGCAAACGGACGCAGGTTAGCTAAGAATGTAATACTGCTAGAACGGACGTGCAGAGTGCGCCACGTCCACAACGTCCGCATAGCTTTGTGTGTGAGTGATGCAACAAGGTCAGATGGACTGCATTTATACGTCCAGAATTTTTGACTGACAGAATGTTCTTTCATTGTAATTTATTTTCCATGCTACATCAGTCAAAAAATACGTCAGTGAAAAAAACCGACTGTGTGGCCACTACCTTGTCGTCAGTCAGTAAGTACGTCCGTACTGCACGGATGCACAGTCCGCAGAAAATGGGCTCATCTGACCCTAGCATAACCCCTCTGTGGTATTGTGGAAGAGTGCAGGGGTGGACCATGTGGTCCTATATAGAAAAGTTTTTTTATCTGATAATGGGCGTCAGTGCTCCCAGATATTGTACCTTTAATGCTAGGCCAGCAAGTATCATCATAAAGTAACCCCTCTGTGGTATTGTGGAAGAGGGCAGGGTTGGACCCTGCGGTTCAAAGAATTAAAATGATAAAAATCTGGCACAGGCGTCAGTGCAGCCAAATATTGTGCCTTTCATGGCAGCAAGTGCCTTCACACCGTAACCCTTTTGTGGTATTATGGAAGAGTTCAGTGCTGGAGGTTTTGTGAATGCAGAAGAGGACATCCCCTATCTATTCCATTACTTCAGCATCAGGGGATTGATAGCTGCTGATCCAGGACTGATTCATTTTTATAAATGTCAGCCGGTCTACAGAGTCGGTGGACAGACGCACTCTTTTGTCTGTGACAAAACCTCCAGCGGCACTGATCGTCTTTTCGGAATGCACGCTAGATGAAGGGCAACCTAGTAGCTGCATAGCATATTGGCTAAGTTCTGGCCAGTGATCCAATCTCAACACCCAGTAAGCCAGTAGATCATCTGCTGGAAAGGTATCTTACCTTGCCCCTAGGTAGTCCTGCACCATATGGTGAAGATGCTGGCAATGGTGCCTACAGTTGACGTCCTTGGGCGTCGTGGACTAAAAAAAATAAAAAAGCATCAGTCAAGCGGCCCTTGCCTTCACCGCTATTCCTCTGATCACCTGCAGCCTCAGAAGCACGTGTGTCAGCACTTGGTAATCTACCAGTGCCTGGAAAGGTGTTACACAAGTGTCGCTTTAGAGCGTCCCCAAGTTTTGTCATCCTGTGCTCCCTCTGTGCGGGCAGCATGAGCTCTGCAACCTTCCCCTTGTATCGTGGATCAAGAAGGGTTGCCAATCAGTAATGATCCCTCTCCTTGATAGCACGAATCCTGGGGTCCTTTAGCAGGCTTTGCATCATTAAGGAGCCCATGCAGCATAGGTTGGAGGTGGCATTAGCTGCCGAGTCTTCCTGGTCAATGAGGATGACCGTATCGTGCACTTCCTCCTCCCAGCCACGCACAAGCCCTTCTGTTTCTGGGCACACAAAACCCTCCCTTGAGGAATCCCCACCTTCAATGCCCCCACTACTTTAATAGTCCTCCTCCTCCTCATCCTCCTCCTGTTTGATCTGAGTAGGACCCGCTGGAATGCTGTCTGCAGAAAGACTGGGGCCTTGAGAGCAAGGGAAGGCCTCCTCTTCCTCCCGCTGCTCTGCCTCTAGAGGCACATCTATAATTCCCCGCAGAGTATGCTCCAGCAGGAACACTAAAGGAATTGTGTCACTGATGCATGCACTGTCCCTGCTCACCATCCTCGTTGCCTCCTCAAATGGTGACAGTACAGTGCATGCATCCCTGATCATCAGCCACTGCGGGGGGGTAAAAAAACCAAGTTGACCTGAACCTGTCCTTGTGCCATACTCACACAGGTACTCGTTGATGGCCCTCTGCTGCTTGTGCAGACGCTGCAGCATTGCTAATGTCGAGTTCCACCTGGTGGGCATGTCACAGATCAGACGGTTTGTGGGAAGGTGGAATTCTCTGTGAATTTCTGCCAGGCGAATGCTTGCTGGGAATGACCGTCTGAAGTGGCTTCAGACTTTTCTGGCCTGGATGAGAAGCTCTGGCAGCCCTGGGTACGTGGTTAGGAAACGCTGTACCACCAGATTTAGGACGTGTGCTAGGCATGTGTCAGGATCGCTGGCTGTAACCATCCTGAAACCCCCCCTGGTGGTTCACTTCCATCTTGTTCCTGCCCTGCAACCAGCAACCAGCATCCAGCATTGTATGAGTTAATGCACCAAACACACGTGACTCACAAAATAAAGGGCTCTGCCCCTCACTGACCCATTGCTGGTTCATACAGCTCAGGCTCACCAAGAGTGAACACCCTTGCTATTGCTGCTATCCTGAATCCTTATCCTGATTCCCCATTTCTGGTTCCTGCAACTGCAATCATTATCCATGTTCTCTTCAGCTATCTACCTGGTTAGTCTGCGTGTCCATCCACCCTCCACTACCTCGATCCTCTGCTTATCTGTGCAGACCACTGCACAAGGGGCTCATACTCCCCTCTCCCCCGGTGCCACCCTGGTACCATCCCGAGTCCCTTACCGAATGAACCAGCCCAATACTAATGAGCCCACAGTGCTGCACTTAATGGTGGAGTTACTTAAGACGACCTTCCAGGAACTTTTTAAGATCCTGGCAGATTCCCTGGTAATATTGCTGCAAAAGATTCTGGGCACCTCAACTAAGGTGTGCGCTCCTCCTAACAAACACCATGATCCCCTGTCCCCTGAAGAACGTGCCAGGAGACTGGCGGACAATCTCTGCCTGTACTGCGGGAAAGGATCGCATTGGATATCTGATTGCCCAGAAAACCCCCCCAGATCTGCGGTTGTCAAACCAACACCGATACTAGTTTCAAAGTTTGCTGCAACTCCCAAGCACGCTCAGGTGCGTAGATCTCAGAAGCAGCCCCAGGCTTCCAGGCCTGCTACAGCCACTGTGTCTACGCCTGCTCCAGAAAGACCTGCTGTACGAATGTGTGTGCCTAAGCCTGCACCCAGAGAACCCCAACACCTAAACCTGAACCCCAAAAAACTCCTGTATCTACACCTGTCCCCAGACGATCTGTGCCAGTTGAACCCAGAAGAAGCATGTCACTGGAATACACCTCTGAAGACGAGTCAGAGGGTCCTATGGAGATAGAGACCACCATGCCCGCGGAAGCAGATTTAGTTCTTCCTATGGACTTTGACAACACGGACCCTCCTGTCCCTATGGAGATTATGTGTGTCCAGACTCCAGGTACAACCACTCTCAGCCAGCAAGACCCGGCGATCTGTGAAGTGGACGGTTCTGGTTGTGACTCCCTGCATGATTTCTTGCCGTTTGGCCGCCTCGCCTCTGATTATTTGGACCTCGAGCAGGTACCAAGGGGTGCCACCTGGGACAATTATTCTACCAAGGAGGAAGGATTGGAGGCTGCCACCACCTCAGGAGGCACCACCTCAGGAGGAAGGATTGGAGGCTCCTGTTCTTCATCCAGCGATGGACCTATATCAGAGGGGGACTATGGCAAAGAGGAAGAAGAGGAGACACCTACCACGATGCCATCTTCTTATGTGGGCACCAGATTCAACGGTGACTCTGCCACCTATCTCTCGCCCTCTGTTGCCAACGCCAGACGGGCAAGAGACATTCCTGCTGCTCCAGAGTCCTTGACTGAGGATACGGCTCCTTATACGGTGCAGGGCACCTACGCTATACCCACCTTGGTGCCATCCGATTACGTGGGCACCCTCAATCCTGAGGCATCACCTAAGAAAAAAGAGCGTAACCCCAAGATCCCTAGAGACCCTGACATGGACTTTGTTTTATCTTGTGATTGCTTTTCACCCATTGTTACCGAAGACGATGAAGAGAGAATGCCATCTGGGTACATGGGCAGTCTCCTCCCTGAGGTGTCTGCTGACCACAAGAAAACGAAGTCAAGGCACGGCGGCGTCAGAGGAAGGCACGTGCCCAACCCTGTACCATCACTCCTGACCACTGCTCTGCCCTCCAGTTGTGTGACGATTACTAGGGATGTGCGTTTCGGGTTTCAGAATTTCAACGAAATTTCCCGATTCGGGTCTTTCGATGCGGCCGAATTTCCGAAATTTTTTTGATCCGAAAACGGCAAATCCGAAAAGTTTTCCAAGCCGAATCGAAAATTTTTCGGAATTTTCGAATGGACTTGAAATGTGTCAAATCGAAATTTATTTTCCCTCTATTCATGATTTCGGTTCCATTCGGGATTTCGGTTCCATTTCGGTAATTCTGAACATTGTATATTTAACTATTATCGGTTATATCGCTGATTCTGTAAATTTTGTCTTTGTAAATGTGCTGGGGCAAATCAATGTGCTGGGGCAAATCCATGAGCTGGGGCATCCATGTGCTGGGGCAAATCCATGTGTTGGGGCAAATCCATGAGCTGGGGCAAATCCATGTGCTGGGGCAAATCCATGTGTGAGCTAGGGCAATATCCTATGAGCTGGGGAAAATCCATGTGCTGGGGCAAATCCATGTGCTGGGGCAAATCCATGAGCTGGGGCAAATCCATGTGTGAGCTGGGGCAAATCCATGTGCTGGGGCAAATCCATGTGCTGGGGCAAATCCATGTGCTGGGGCAAATCCATGTGCTGGGGCAAATCAATGTGCTGGGGCAAATCCATGAGCTGGGGCAAATCCATGTGTGAGCTGGGGCAATATCCTATGAGCTGGGGCAAATCCATGTGCTGGGGCAAACAAATGTGCTGGGGCAAATCTGTGAGCTGGGGCAATATCCTATGAGCTGGGGCAAATCCATGAGCTGGGGCAAATCCATGTGTGAGCTGGGGCAATATCCTATGAGCTGGGGCAATATCCTATGAGCTGGGGCAAATCCATGTGCTGGGGCAAATCCATGTGCTGGGGCAAATCTATGTGCTGGGGCAATATCCTATGAGCTGGGGCAAATCTATGTGCTGGGGCAATATCCTATGAGCTGGGGCAAATCCATGAGCTGGGGCAAATCCATGTGCTGGGGAAAATCCATGTGCTGGACTGCTGGGGCAATAGAGTTAGACAGCTTTGAAACGAGGAGAACAGATGTTCCGAAAAAAATGAAAATTTCCGAAATAGCGAAAAGCCGATACAAAAAAACGAGCAAAGTGACACGAGAATATGAAAAATGGTCGATATTCCGAAAACCATGTACAATGCCGAAAAACAAAAATTTCCGAAAACGCGAAAAGTCGATACAAAAAACGAGTAAAGTGACACGAAAATACGAAAAATGGTCGATATTCCGAAAAATAAATGTACCCGAAAAACGAATCGAACCTTACCGAATCGAAACAGAAAGCGGTCGAAACGAGCCGAATCGAAAAGTTTAAAAAATCGAAAAATCAAATCGAATCGAACCGAAATAAAAATCGGTGCACATCCCTAACGATTACTGGTCCCAGCACCCACCAGAGTGACCCGTGCCCAGTCATGGGCAGTCCTGCTGCCATTTTTCGGTCACCCAGAGTGTGCCCGTGAAGGGGAGGGTACTGTCAGGATCCCTGGCTGTAACCATCCTGAAACCCCCCCTGGTGGTTCACTTCCATCTTGTTCCTGCCCTGCAACCAGCATCCAGCATTGTATGAGTTAATGCACCAAACACACGTGACTCACAAAATAAAGGGCTCTGCCCCTCACTGACCCATTGCTGGGTCATACAGCTCAGGCTCACCAAGAGTGAACACCCTTGCTATTGCTGCGATCCTGATTCCTGATCCTGATTCCCCATTTCTGGTTCCTGCAACTGCAATCATTATCCACGTTCTCTTCATCTATCTACCTGGTTAGTCTGCGTGTCCATCCACCCTCCACTACCTCGATCCTCTGCTTATCTGTAAAGACCACTGCACGCGGGGCTCATACTACCCCCTCCCCTGGTGCCACCCTGGTACCATCAAGAGTCCCTGGCAGCATGGTACATGCGTCAATTTACCCTTGCGTAGGGCTGAGAGAAGGTTGCTGCCATTATCGCAGACGATCATTCCCAGCTCAAGCTGGCATGGTGTTAACCATCTCTGCACCTGCCCCTGCAGAGCTGACAAAATTTCTGACCCGGTGTGGCTCCTGTCCCCTAAACAAACCAGCTCAAGCACAGTATGGCATCTTTTTGCTTGAGCCATTGCGTAGACCCTGTCAGGCGTCGGTTTGACTGCCACTTCGCCAGAGACAGAGAAGGAGGAGGAGGAGCAAGAGGTGGTGGTGGTGGAGCAGACAGACCTCATACAAGCAGCTTTCTGGAGGCGTGGTGGATGAACAAGCTCCAGCACAGAGCCCCGTCTTGGATCCCTCCCAGCTGCAATCAGAGTTACCCAGTGTGCCGTGAAGGAAATGTAACGACCCTGTCCATGCTTGCTTGACCACGTGTCTAAAATGACATGCACCTTGCTGCTGACTGCCTTTCCCAATGACTGGATAACATTGTCTTCCACGTGCTGGTATAGTGCTGGAATGGCCTTGCGTGAAAAGTAATGGCGTTTTGGAACCTGCCACTGTGGTACAACACATTCAGCAAATTCACGGAAGGGAACAGAGTCCAACAGCTGGAAAGGCAGCAGCTGCAATGCGAGTAATTTTGCTAAGCTGGCATTTAGACGCTGTGCTTGGGGATGGTTGGGACTATATTTTTTCTTTCGCTGCAGCAGCTGCGGCAACGTAATCTGACTGCGTAAATCTTCAGCTGATGGCATTATGTCACATTGTGAGGAAGGACCTGCTGGTACATCCATTACTGTAGCATCATCCCTGTCGGTGGAGGTTGTAGGCAATGACATGGCAGGACATACAGTGTGGGTAGAGACAGATGAGGAGGAGGAGGACCTACACAAAGTTTTGCGCTAACCGGATGTGTGGCACTTGTTCATATGTCGCCTCAAGCACGTGGTACCCAAGTGTCCGGTGTTTATTCCACGCTTCAGCCTCATCTGACATAGATTACAAATAGCAACGGTGGGGCCTGCTGCACATTTCTTAAAGAACTCCCAGACAGCAGAGTTCCTGCATGTGTTCTTTAAGACAACAGTGCTCTGCACCGGAGCAGCTCTGACATGTGAGGGCTTTGACTGGCTAGTGCTACGGTTGGTCACAGAGGATGTTGTGCCTCGTGTTTGCTGTGCCTCCTCCTCCTCCCCCTCCTCCTCACTTGATTCCTCAGTTCGATCTGGCACCCAGGTTGAGTCAGTGACCTCATCATCAATGTCATCTTCACCCCCTATCTCCTCGTTACTGGAGCCAACTTGGCAGTATGCTGCAGCTGCTGGGGCAACATGAGTGCCATTTATTTGTGTGTCATCACTGGCACCCCCTTCCTCTAGGTTGATTATACTCCCTGCGTGCCCCTGCAGAGGATGCACCATGTCCACCACGACCAGAGGCACAGCCTCCCAACACAGGGGCTGCTTGCCCTCTTATCTGTGTCTGGGAGCGTCTGCCTGTCCTTTTTGTTCTTTCAGACATGGTGAGTGATATATTGATTAATATATATAAAACTCTGATTCAACTCTGGTATAAAGATTTAAATAACTCTGGTATAACTCAGTGAGACACACTGATAGCTGGCAGCCAGTGACAAGAGACAGATTACCTCAATTCACAAATGTTTTGTAGAAATTAGTGAGCCCCAAAATAATGCGTGGTACTGTTTGTGTGACGAGACACAGATCACCTTAATTCACAAATGTTTTAAAGAAATTAGTGAGCCCCAAAATAATGCTTGGTACTGTTTGTGTGACAAGACACAGATCACCTTAATTCACAAATGTTTTAAAGAAATTAGTGAGCCCCAAAAATACTTGCTGGCTGTGTGACGAGACACAGATCACCTTAATTCACAAATGTTTTAAAGAAATTAGTGAGCCCCAAATGATTTTCTGGCACAGTGACAAGACCCAGAAGATCACCTCAATTCACAAATGTTTTAAAGTTGTAAACCCCCAAAAAACTTGCTGGCACAGTGACAAGACACACATCACCTAAATTCCCTGATATTTGGTAGAAATGAGACACCCCCAGACCCCCCCCCAGTAGCGTGGCAGACCGGCAGTAACAAGACACAACTATCTCCTCTGAAATCTCCTCTGAAATGCGTGCAGAAGTGCTGCGTGGAAACGTTATATAGTGTGCTGCAGGACTTAGCTTTGTGAGCCCATGATTGGGCAAAATTTGCCCAATCAGGACTCTGAGCGGTGATTGGCATAGTGTTGAACCAGTCTTGCACCAGACCTGTGGTCAGGTGCAAGGCTGTAGCCAATTACGAGCTTCAGGCCAGTGGGAAAATGCATTGTGGTCCATTGTGGTCGAACATGAGGCGAACACCCGGAAATGTTCGGTGTTCGCGATCTGCTCGAACAGGCTAAGTTCGGGTCGAACCCCGAACCATCCAAACCCGAACAGCTCATCCCTAATCCTTACATTTGCTTGTTCAGATTTTGCGAACTTGCCTCCAGGCTTGGTTTTTGTTATTTTCCTTGAAGTTAAAGCTATGGTTCAGAGCTTGTTGATTTTTTTTTTTGGTGCAAGGTTGGACTCTTTGTCTTGGTTTGTTTTTGTCATTTTATGTATTGTAGTAAAGGAAAAATCGTTTGAGGACCTCACGTGTGTTGTTTGAACTCGCCCGCTGTGCTGAGTATAGTGTAATGTATATGCTGGAAATTGAACTCATTAAAAAAAGAAAAGAGATGTTTCTAGTTGTATTGTCTCCGTTCTGTGTCTATCTTGTACTTCAATTCTTGTGTTTCTGGCTCATCCATATCTTTTTTATTTTTTAATTGATTAGGTTTGGTGTCTTCTCATATAGCAAAATGATTTTATCTCCCATTGAGCGACAGTTTTTTCTTTTTTTCTTTTTCCTCTCTTATTTTTTATTTTCTTGCACGCTGCCGCCATTTTTTACTTGTTTTGCTGCATTGCTGTATGTTTGCGCACTGATTTTAAAGGAATTGCAAACTGTTTTTCTTTCAGATTTTACATTTTTGTATTTTATTTTTTCCCTTTTGTTTCTTGCCATTGATTACGTCTATTTCAATGATTGTCTTTAATAATTATTAATGTATGTGTTTATCTTTGATGTTTTGTATTTCGTAGTTTTGATATTGTGTTTTTCATATGCAATTTATGTATAGGGACTGCCTTTTTTACCACAGGTTGCTTCGTATGTGTTTTTACTGCTTTGCCTTGAGTAAAAAATAAAAATAAAAAGGCAGGAAATGGAGACAATAGCACCTTTCAAACGTGCTTGCTAATTTTTTTCCTTCTCATAAAATTTTGTAGGAAAAGCTTTCTTTCTTTTTGCAATATGTAGTAGTTATAATGATGTACAAAGGAAAGATTTATTTGGTTGGGAGTTCTGGAATGTGTAGAATGTTCGTGCTATAATGGAAGAGCTGTGATTGTAGCTGTTTGTGCTGGGTATTTTCGTGTGATTCAAATGTGTATTTTATTTGGTATATAGCGTATTGGATGGCTGGGATGATTCCAAGATTTTATGGAGACAGATGTGGAATAAAACGTAATTATAGGAGCTGGATTTATTGTAAATGGATGATATAAGTTGATGTATGATATATATAAAAAAATTAGTGTATCACTGTGATGGGCGTCGTCAATCTGCCTTAATATAAGTTATACATTTTCCCAAAAGAGGCGTGGTCGGTTATTTTCCTCTGGTCTTTGTTTGAGCCCAGCACAAAGGGATCGACCACAACTTAATTTAGGTTATATGTTTTGCCAAAATGGCTGACTGAAATCATTTACAGGTTTTGTAACTTGTATAATGGAATATATATGTAGGTTCATCATAATACAGTAAGCAAAGATATCCTGTTTAGTTGTTTGAAATCTAAGAGGATGAAGTGATATAAAGCTGAAGGATTTGAGTGAAAGTTTAATGGAAAGCGCCTACAGGTTTTGTAGCGCTGTACAAAGGAAATTAGGCAGATTTCAAATGAGAGAAGGTGTTTTTTTTGTTTTATTGTAGTTGACCAAGGGAGATGGAAGGTTGTAGTTTGGTATCTTGAGTATTGTTTGTTCGGTTTCTTTTTTCTGCAGTGGTAGCCAGATGTCTAGTTTTATTTTTTGCTGTCTGATGTTTTTGTCTTTTGGTGTGAAGTGCAACAATGTATGACTGTGCCCCCATTGAATATTCTTGGAGGGAATAAAACAGGTTGTAAAATAGCTGCACAAACACCTACGTTTGAATGTTTGTTTTTAACCAATATCCTTAATAAGGATTGTAGTTTTAGATGTTTATTAAGAATCTTTTTCTCTGAGTTTCCTGAGAACTTTGTGCTAATTAACGCATCAAGTTTTAAACATGCCCTTCTATACTTTCTTTCCCAGTTTATGATATTTTTGTTATGTGTTTTTTTATTTGAATTGAAGAGCATTTTGAGAAAATTGGTGACCATTGCAAAAGTAGAAAAAAACAGTTTTCGTATTTTTCTCCCAGCCCTTCCATTTTCTCTCTCTCTCTCTCACTCCTTTTTCTTTGTGTCCAAAAATGTGTTGCATTTTTTCTCCATTTTAAAAGTATTTTAACCATATAAATTTTAACGTTTTTGACAGGTTAATAATACATTTTTTCCCCAAGTTTTTTACTTTAGGTGAAAATTACCCATGCATGCCAACTTTGATCAAGCTAGGTGGAAAATTATTGAATACCAATATTGATAAAGCTGTTGGAATTGAAGGAAATTTACTCAAATACATTATAATTTCACATTGCAATGTTACATCAACCGGATAATAAGGAATTATCAGACACCAGGGAATAAAACATTCTAATTTATCGACAACTCATCAATAAATCATGCGATTAAAGAAGATCATTGATTTGGAAATAAAACTTAAGACATGTCAGTTTTACAAAACAGTTATTTTCAACCAATAAGACAGAAGACAAAGAAAGAAGATAATGTATTTTTATATGCTGATGGATTATCTTTGTGTTGTCGTCTAAGTGATAATTATTTTGTGTCTTTTATTATTTTATATTTTATTATTTTTGTTGTTCGGTTACAATCAATATTGTTCAAATTCCCTGACACATTTAGGATTATTGAAGATCACATCCAATTAAAAATAGAGTTAATTAATGTATTTAGGAACATATAATTTAATGCATATGCATAAATACGTTTCATGACATATATAGTAGTAAATGGAAAGTTTTAATTCGGTAAAATTAATGCTGTTTTTATTTTTTTGATTTCATTTGAGGATTGGTGTGTTTTATAAACACCAGGTTTGTTTCAAAACACCGAACAAGACTGAATAGGATAGTAATTAATTATTTTTTGATATTTAGAATGGGTGGAGTATGCACTTTTTCTCAAAAGGGAAATCGCCAAAGTTGCGTATATATATTTTTCTCTAACAATGAGTCAGAAGTAGTATAATTTTCTTTGCGGGGAAATTTTAAAATTTATTATCTGTGTCTCTTCTTGTGTAAATTAAAATTTTTTTGTTTTCATGCACTTGAGAGTGACAATGAATGAATGGATGTATATGATTAGTGGGGTATACCATATTTTCTTTTCTTTTTTATTTTCTTTATTGTTGCTCAAACCGTATCACATCATCAAGAAACCTGACAGTCACAATGACTGCATATGGAACGAATCATGGACATTTTGTGTCAAGGTCAAAGGTCACAGGTAATAAGCAACCAGCGCAAAGACACAGCTTGTTCAGGAGTCCCTATGGTGGGAGCTCTGATGACATTCAATGATTATGCGTCTCAAGCTGGGATGTTGAAAAAAGACCACACCTTGATCTCGCACTGTGGACTATGGTATTAGATTATGGAATATTATTTTTTTTATTTAATCCCCTAGATAAGTGTGAGAAAGGATTGGATTTGTTAAAATGAGAATGTATTTCTTGTGTGTGTGTGTGAATGCAGGTGTGTATGCGTTTTGTGGAGTGAAGCTGAACATAGGAAAACACACAGATATAGATCTGACTCATGTTGATTTTTTAGATAAATGAACTTTTACATTCAAGTTATTATACTTTTCTTGTTCGGTGAATTATATTTTGGGAAATGGGAATAAATAGCTATTTAATGTCTAGATTAGGTATTTTTGCCTACGCTCCGAGTGTAGTTCGCTGGAAGAGTGAATCTAGATAGATAAGTGTATTTTATGCTCATAAAGGGCCTCCTTGGGGAATCCTTTTCGTATATCGTACAGGTATTAGGCGAGGATACTATGGCCCCAGGTATAATTAGTTTAATTGTTTAGTTTGTTTTATCCATTTTAGTGATCACGATTGTATATGTGATCAATGAGACGATTGAAAGGTATTTTAATATGATAGGTAGTTTTAATTCTTGCATTAGTGTGAAATCCCCCCTCCCATTTAAAGTGTCAAACCCTGCAAGTCTTTTACTTGCATAGGATGTTAGCCTGTGGAATTTAGCCATTTCCTTTGTGTGTAGGAAAGGGTGTGTGATCAGTGTAAGCTAGAGAAAAGCCATCTCTGAATCAAATGTAGTAATTTTTGTCTCACTGTTGGTTAAACTCTGACGTAGAAATGTGTCTGTATGCTGATTGGCTATAAGTTCTTTGAAATCTAATAAAAAGTCTGTCTAAGGAAGGATATTTTAGACATGATTGACGCTACATTGCTTTGTGGCTGATTTTGGTGTCTCTCGCCATGGTGTAGCGCCGCGCCCGTTTTCAACTTTGATATATGAGAAGAAACTTGAAAAAGGTTTATTGAAATTTCATAAATGGTAATTATTATAGGGAATTTGTTTTTGTTTGCATAAAATTCTAATTTATCACCAGTTGCCTGTAAAAACGTTCATGATAAATGAAGTGTTAAGGATCCTGGTATCCCAGGCGCCCCTTTCCGCTGAAACACAGAAGATATTTCCACACACAGTAGACGACACGTACTATGTAGATGTTTCTCATTCGAAATCCAAATGGAGAATGCTTTATTTTCACTTTAGACACACAGGTAACAGTTGAGACAACCCCTCCCATACAGAATACATTACAGATTAGATCAAGAGTCTCCAGTCAGAGAACAATAGAAAGCGCCATCCAACACAAAAGATTGTTTACACATGCATCTTATCTAAACAGTGTGTTATGACTAGAGGGAAACAGGAGTCTTCTTACAGCAGGGAGTACACAATATACAGAGAGTGGGGGTAGCCACATAGGAGTACAATATAAAGACAGAGGACAGCTAATACAGAGATGTACTCTATACAGAGAAAAGGTACACAGAAACAATACTCTACAATAACCACATAAGGGAATATTAATATAACACAGACATTAGGTAATAGGTCACACAGAACAAACACTCTACCTTACATACAGATACAATAAACTGTAAAGAAAATAAATGTAAAATATACATTTTGGCCGGCCGTTTCGTCACAGGAAGGATTGTGAGTAAAATCTGAACAAAATCTAATTTCATATCTCATTCTAGGTTTTGTGTAAATTACACATTATTGAAGACCGATATTATATGAATGTAGAATTACAGGATAATTTACCACACGATATTATGTCTCTGCTAGACACTGGTAGCCAAATCACCTTGATGTCATCTGTTTATTTTGATCAAGTCCGAGAACTGTCCACCAGGAAGCCTAGATTAGACAAATCTAACGCTAATCTAGTGAGTGTAAATCGCACGTCTCTGAATGTTCTGGGCATAGCTAAATTGGATTTTAAATTGGGGAATAAAGTAATTCGGCATCCAACGCTTATCGTGGATCTGCCCCAAAATCGCCTAATCATTGGAATGGACCTTCTTAAAAGGTTGAACCCAATTATTGATTTTATCAATGAGGTCATTTGGTCCCAAGTAAATGTTCCAATTGGCTACGATAGATCCCAATCCCATCGCGCTCAGCGTAACTGCCACGTGATTGAGGAAAGGCCGGAATCTATTGAAGTCCATTTCAGAAATAGCCAGACACCTGATATCTCTTTCTTAAGGCCAAAGCCACTAACTCTAGGTGAGCAGGACAAAAAAACAGAGTCTTCTTACAGCAGGGAGTACACAATATACATAGAGGGGGGTAGCCACAGAGGAGTACAATATAAAGACAGAGGACAGCTAATACAGAGAAAAGGTACACAGAAACAATACTCTACAATAACCACATAAGGGAATATTAATATAACACAGACATCAGGTAATAGGGCACACAGAACAAACACTCACCTTACATACAGAGACAATAACCGGTAAAGAAAATAAATGTAAAATTAACTTTGGGGTGGTTGTTTCGTCACAATGCTCCCCCCATGATCAGCACTCCGGCAGACACAGCCAGACCCCGACGGGTCGGCTCGGGGAATGTCCGTGCCTGCTCACAGCTAGCGTTCAAGTTCAGTTTGTCGATTCACCCCATCAGCATTGCCATTCTGCTTCCCTGGCCGATAGTGGATGGTGAAGTCAAAGGCTTGTAGGGCTAGGCTCCATTGCAATAGCCTGCCATTGTCTCCTGTGACATGGTGAAGGCTGACTAATGGGTTGTGGTCTGTGAGCAGGGAAAAGGGGTGGCCATAGAGGTAGGGCTGCAACTTATTTAGGGCCCACACAACAGCGAGGCATTCCATTTCGATGGCTGCATACCCAGCCATGGCAGTAACTTCCGGCTCAAAAAGGCCACAGGGTGCTCTTGTCATCCTCGCCAACTTGGCTCGGTACTGCCCCCAGTCCAAATATAGAAGCGTCTGTATGAACGAGAAAATGTTTAGATGGATCAGGTGAAGATAGCAGAGGAGCATCAGTGAGAGCACGCTTTAGCTGTTTGAAGGCTTCCTCTCACTCTGAGATCCAGGCTACCTGAAGGGGTAGGCTCTTTTTTGTCAGATCGGTCAGGGGCTTTGCTATGCTGTTATAGTTGGGAACAAATTTCCTATAGTAGCCTGCCGTCCCGAGAAAAGCCATCACTTGGTTCTTAGTGCGGGGTGTGGGCCAGTTGACTATTGCCTCAACTTTTGCGGGCTCAGGCCGCTGTTTTCCTCCACCCACCCGGTGACCCAAGTTTTGTACCTCGGACATACTGATTTGACACTTTTCTGGCTTTAAAGTCAGCCCAGCTTGATGGATCCTGTCTAGTACAGTTTCTATGTGGAGGAGATGCTCCTCCCATGTTGCGCTGTAGATAGCGATGTCATCTAAATAGGCCCCGACAAAGCATTGGAGGCCATCTAGTAATCTGTCCACCATCCTCTGAAAGGTGGCCGGGTCATTCTTCATCCCGAAAGGCATTACCTTAAATTGATACAGGCCAAATGGGGTGATGAATGCCAATTTGGGAATGGCATCGGGAGCCAGGGGGATCTGCCAGTATCCCTTATATAGGTCGATAGTGGTCAAATAATTCCCCCTAGCTATCCGGTCCAACAGCTCATCCACTCGAGGCATGGGGTAGGCATCGGTTACAGTCTTCTCATTGAGTCTCCTGTAATCCACACAGAACTGGGTAGTCCCATCCCACTTGGGTACTAGGACTACAGGGGAGGCCCATGGGCTGTCTGAGCCCTCAATGACACCCAGGCGGAGCATCTCCTGCAGCTCCTTGCACATCCCGACTCTAACCGACTCAGGGATGTGAAAAGGAGGTTGCCTAAGGGGGGTCTGGTCCTGTGTTTCTACCTTGTGCAGGGCTAGCTCTGTGTAGCCGGGCTCCCCAGACAGGACTCTTTGGTTCCTGGCTAGCAGAGCCCGGGCTTGCTCTTTTCCAGGTTGCTAAGCGCTTCTCCTAGCTTTACAGATTCCACCTTGTCTGATGGGGTTCCCTTCTCCAGGAGGTCAGGTAAGGGAAGCCCTTCTAGATCTTCAGTGGCGGGGGCGCAAATGGCTGCCACCTCCTCAGGCCGCTCATGGTAGGGTTTCAGCATGTTTACATGGAACATGCGTCTGACCCTCTCATCAGTGCACGAAACCACTATATATGTTGTGTCGTTCTTTTGTTCTACGACTTGTTAGGGACCTTGCCAAGCTGCCTCCAGTTTGTTTGCCTCGTAGGTTCCAGCACTAGGACTTTTTGTCCCATCTGGAAGCTGCGGTCTTGGGTCCCCCTATCATACCGGTTGCGCTGGCGCTACTGAGCCGATAGAAGGTTCTCACGGACGGCATGGGTGAGCTCTCCCATTCGGTCCCTCAGCTCCAGGACGAACTGCAGAATAGGGGTCCCTTCTGCACTCTCTTCCCCTTCCCAGTATTCCCTAACCAGGTCAAGGGGCCACCTCACCCTTCGTCCATACAGTAATTCAAAGGGGGAGAACCCAGTGGATTCTTGGGAGACCTCCCGGTAGGCAAACAGATGGTGCGGCTGGAACTTCTCCCAATTTTTGCACTTGGTGATAAAGGTAGCCAGACGTTGTTTCAGGGTGCCATTGAATCGCTCACATAACCCATTGGTTTGTGGGTGATAAGGGGAACTCCTGATCGACTATATGCCACACAGCCTCCACAACTGGTTGGTAACTTCTGCGGTAAACTGGATGCCCTGGTCCGAGAGTATCTCCTGGGGAAATCCCACTCTGGAGAACACTCCGACCAAAGCATCCACCACCGTTTCGGCCCGGATGTTGGACAATGTAACCGATTCGGGGTACCGGGTGGCATAATCCACTACGGTCAAAATGTACTTCTTCCCCGACGGGCTGGGCTTGGCCAGGGGCCCTATGATATTGACAGTGACCCGGCTAAAGTGCTCCTCCACAATGGGGAGGGGGTGTAGCTTTGCTCTGAGGCGGTCTCCTCTCTTACCCACGCGCTGACAGCTGTCACACATCTGGCAGCACTGTCAGATGTCCTTGGATACCCCTGGCCAGAAAACGTTTTGGGTGAGCTGGTGTTTGGTACGGCTGACCCCAAGGTGTCCGGCCAGGGGTATGTCATGGGCAATCCTCAGTAATTCTTGTCTATATTTCCAGGGCACTATGAGCTGATGTGTGACAGTGGGGCTGGAACCTGAACCTCTCCTCTCTGGTACCCGATATAACAGCCCCTTTTCCCAAATAAAATGTTCCCCCTCTAACCCCCCTCGTCCCTCCACTGCTCTACTCCTATAAACCTCTAAGGAGGTGTCCTCTCTCACCTCCCTCCCGAAGTCAGTGGGGGCATCCCAGGGAAGGATACTAGCGACTCGAGTGGGCTCAGGGCTATTGCTCCTTACCTGAGCCTTGTTGGAGTGCGAGTCGACCCCTGCAGCATGACTCTGCCCTCTTGTGGTTACTGGGCAGGTTTCCTCGGCAGGACAAAGGGAAAAAGCCGATGTGAGTTGGCCCAGATCTTTTCCCAGTATTACATCCGCTGGTAGGTCTCTCATCAGACCAACATCCACCATGGCTGCTCCGGTGCCCCAGTTCAGGTGGACCCCGGCTGTGGGTAGTCTGTGCACTGCTCCTCCAGCCACCTGGACTATGACTGCTCCATTGGTTTTGTCAGCATCCTGGACCAGATGGTGTTTTACCAAGGTGATGGTGGCTCCGGTGTCTCGAAGACCATGGGCTGGTTTCCCGTTAATCCACACCGGTGTCACAGTTCCCGGATCCCACCACGCAGTCCTTAAAGCCCAACACTCCACAGAGCCAAAAACTACCAACAGGGTAGCCGTAAAGGAATCCCTAACTGTCTGGTCCTTAAAAAATGGCCAGGTATATGTATACTAGATAGACAGAAAGAGTTAATCAAAGACAATGTCGTAATACAAAACCAGGTCAGCAACACGGGGGTAGACAGACGAGCCAGAATCAGGAATACAGAGTATAGAATAGTCAAATGGAATAGCCGGGTCGATATCAGTGCAGAAGCGTAGTACAAGGAAATAGTCTAGGCCAGGGGTCAGCAACCTTGGCTCCCTGATGTTTTGGGAACTACATTTCCCATGTGACTCAGTCACCCTAATCCCCGATGTACGTAAGGTTCTTATGATCAGTGATTATCAACAAAGGGTCAAGAGTACCTTCCAACAAATGTCTCCACTCTGACAGGGCAGACACAATTGCAAGCAATTCTCTGTTACCGATATCATAATTGCGTTCTGCTGGTGATAATTTTCTTGAAAAGAACCCACAAGGTTGTAGAGGCTTCCCTGGAGACTCTCTATGAGATAGGACAGCCCCAATGCCTATCTCGGAAGCATCAACCTTGAGAACAAATGGAATTCTGGGATCAGGATGCCGTAACACGGGAGCGGAAGTGAAAGCCTGTTTGAGAGCTTCGAATGCCTGTTTGGATTGTGAAGACCAGACCTGGTTCTTTAGACCTTTACGTGTCATATTAATGATAGAAGCTACAGCAGAATAATTCTTGATAAATCTCCTATAATAGTTGGAAAACCCCAGAAACCGCTGTATGGCTTTGAGGCCTTGAGGGAGAGGCCATTCTGAGATGGCCGTGAGTTTGGAAGGATCCATCTCAAAACCTTCTGGAGTGATAATGTACCCAAGAAATTTTACAGTAGTAATGTCGAATAAACACTTCTCCAGTTTGCAATAAAGACCATTGTCTAGTAATTTTGCTAATACCTGTCTGACATGTTCATGGTGGGTTTTCAGATCGGGATAGTAAACCAGTATATCGTCTAAGTATACGATAACAAAGGATTGCAAAAATCTCTGAGCACATCATTAATGAAATCTTGGAATACAGCTGGAGCATTACAGAGACCGAACGGCATGACCAGATATTCATAATTCATAATGCCCACTCCTGGTGTTAAATGCTTTTTTCCACTCATGCCCATCTTTTATACGTATCAGGCTGTAAGCCCCTCTCAAATCGAGTTTTGTGTATACTGCTGATCCCCTTAACCTGTCGAACAGTTCTGATATAAGAGGGATAGGGTACACATTCTTGATGGTGATTTTGTTAAGCCCCCTATAATCGATACACGGGCGTAAATCTCCTTCTTTTTTAGATACAAAAAAGAACCCAGCCCCTGCTGGAGAGGAGGAACGTCTGATAAAACCTCTCTCCAAATTCTCCTTTAGGTACTCCATGATTTGGTTCTCTTTTAGGGATAAAGGATATACTTTGCCTCGAGGAGGCATGGTACCTGGATGAATATCTATGGCGCAATCATACGGTCTATGTGGAGGTAGTTTCTCTGCCTCTCTTTTATCGAATACAGCCCTGAGGTAGGCATACCAGTCAGGAACCTCTGTAGACAATGGAGGAGCTGTAGGTGTGTTCAGGGCACCAATATGCTGAATGGGTATTAAACAAGTCCCAAAACAAGCAGGACTCCAAGACAGTATCTCTCCCTTAGCCCAATCAATAACAGGATTATGTTCCACCAACCAAGGGAAACCAAGCACAACAGGATTGGAAGGTGAACGGATAACCTCAAATATGATCTCTTCTTTATGCAAGAGACCAGTGGTAAGAACCACTCTAACAGTATCGTGAGTATTTCTTGGGCAGGATAACGGCCTACCGTCTATGGCTTCGACGGCCAAGGGTGTCTCTCTTACAACCAGAGGGAGAGAAATGGAGGAAGCGTATTCAACATCAATGAAATTACCAGCAGCCCGAGAGTCAACAAAAGCGGTAGTATGCGTGGTCTTGGTCTCCCAAGCCACGGATACTGGTAAAAAGAGTCTAGTGTCTTTGACAGGAGACATGAACGTCACACCCAAGGCCTGTCTCCTTAGGTGCAGTAGTTTTCCGACTTATCATGCATTCTAGGGCGAGTGAGACATTGAAGTCTTAAATGTCCTTTTAAACCACAATACAGGCACGATCCCTCACGAAGACGCCTTGTTCTCTCTTCCTCTGTAAGCCTAGTATGGCCTAGTTGCATAGGCTCAGAGGGAGAGGATAACTCTCTTGGTGGTGCCTGAAAGACAGGGGCCAACCTTGGTAACGGTCTCTTAGGTTTCTCTCTTGGAGTTCTTCTGTCCCTTATCTGATCATCCAGATCTATACAATAATCTATAAATTCACTCTCAACACCTCAGGCATCAATGACTCCGATAACCCCTCCATGAAAGCCAGAACCAGAGCCTCATTAGTCCAGTTCACGTCAGAAACCAACGTTTTAAATTCTATAGCATAATCAGACACAGTCCTGTTCCCTTGACGTATGCAGAACAAGGATTTGCCAACTACCTTGGCCTTTCTGGTAGGATTAAACGTACGTTTTAACTCGGCTATGAATTCTTTATAGTTCCGTACGATAGGCTTCTCTGCCTCCCATAAAGGATTCGCCCATGTCAACGCTCTGCCAGACAGATAGTTAATAATGAACCCCACTTTGGCTATGTCAGTGATAAACATTTGTGGATTTAATTTAAAATGAATATCCACCTGGACCAAAAATCCCCGGCACTCCGAGGGAGTACTGTCAAACCTCATAGGAGCGGTCATGTGTACCTGGGATGTCCGAACAACAGGGGACACAGGTATAGCAGGCGGAGGTGCAACCCCAGCTGGTTCCAGGTGAGCCATACGAGTCAGGATAGTTTGTAAGGCGAGAGCAAACTGATCCATCCTATGGTCCTGCTCGTCCTGTCTGGATACAAAGTTACTCAAATGCTGTGTTAAGTCTGCGGGATCCATTTGGCCAGATCGTAATGTCACGGTTCCCGGATCCCACCACGCAGTCCTTAAAGCCCAACACTTCACAGAGCCAAAAACTACCAACAGGGTAGCCGTAAAGGAATCCCTAACTGTCTGGTCCTTAAAAATTGGCCAGGTATATGTATACTAGCTAGACAGAAAGAGTTAATCAAAGACAATGTTGTAATACAAAACCAGGTCAGCAACACGGGGGTAGTCAGACGAGCCAGAATCAGGAATACAGAGTATTGAATAGTCAAATGGAATAGCTGGGCCGATATCAGTGCAGAAGCGTAGTGCAAGGAAATAGTCTAGGGCAACGGAAGGCAGAATAGTCAGAAAACAAGCAGAGGTCAATAACAGGTTAAATCACGAGAGAATTCAGGTACAAGGAGCTCAGGTATGGATAACCACAATCTGGCACTGCTTAGAAAGAACTGTTGGTTTTTAAAAGACCTTCACCAGACCGCGCCCCCCTCTCAAGCCGCGCCTCATGCAGCCACCTCCCTGCCTGTTTCAATTTAAACCGGGCGTTGGTAAGCGAGCAGCATCAGACATGCTGCCATCAAGCACACCAGAAAGGCTGGAAGCCCCCAACGTTACAACCGGTTGTCGGTGGTGTTGGCGGTTGTCCTCTGCGGCGGCCTGCACAGGGTTCACTTTGTGTAGGATGGCCCAAGTTTCTTCACCCCCTGTAGATACTCCAAAAGTGGGGTGGTATTCGGGCACTTTGTGGTAACAGTGAACTGCGGCCCAAGTCTTTGGAGGGGGACCGAGTCGAGCCCCGAGAGGGCACGGGTTACCCCTGGTATATTGACTCCTCACATGTCCCAGTTGGTTGCAAGCGTAGCACCGAACCCCTGATCTGGGATCCGAACAGGACCCCAATGAGAGCGGTTCACCTTCTATTCTTGGTTGTTCGGTGGACCAACTGGGCATTGGAGACAGATGGGGTAGGAGCTTCGGGGTCTGGCGTTGGTGCCTCATGTCATCCTGATGCTCATCCGCTAGGAGGGCAGCCTCCGACATTGTGAGGGGCCGTCGGTCTCGGAACCATTCCTGGGTTTCTGCTGAGATGCCATTGTAAAATTGTTCCAGTAGCATTAACTGCATTACATCCTCTCCGAGTCAGCCTGGCACCCTTGTATCCATTGTGATGCTGCTCGGTGCAGTTTGCAAGCCCATTCCGCATGGGTATCATTCTCAGTCTTTCTTAAGTCTCGGAAACCCCTGCGGTATGCCTCTGGTGTAAGTGCATACCTGGCCAGTAGGACTTCCATGACTCGGTCATACTTGCGGGCGTCCGCATCCAAAACAGTTCTGTAGGCATCTGCTGTGCGACCAGAGAGTTTGCTGGCCAATGATAGCTATCCATGATAGCTCGAATGACTTCCGCAGGCGGGTTAGGGCCAAAGTATGCCATCCTCATCCGCATCTCTTTTTGAAACTCCGTCTCTTCTACGGAGTCTTGGGACGCAGTTGACCTGTCGCGGTCGTCCTCCATTAGAGTAGCAATGAGTGAAGCTTTTGGTTTGCTGCTTGTTGTCAGTCCTCGAACCTCTGCCAATTCTTTAAGCGCTATCATAAACGATCTCCATTCAGCATTTCTGGTGTCCATCGGCTCCCTCCAGCTGGAAAGGTCAATCACACCCTGCTGCCAACCAGTGCTATGGATTCTGGTATCCCAGGCGCCCCTATCCACTGAAACACAGGAGATATTTCCACACACAGTAGACGACATGTACTATGTAGATGTTTCTCATTCGAAATCCAAATGGACAATGCTTTATTTTCACTTTAGACACACAGGTAACAGTTGAGACAACCCCCTCCTATACAGAATACATTACAGATTAGATCAAGAGTCTCCAGTCAGAGAACAATAGAAGGAGCCATCCAACACAATAGATTGTTTACACATGCGTCTAATCTAAACAGTGTGCTATGACTAAATAGCTGATTTATAATGGTTAATAATCATCACCTGGAGTTGGCAATCGCTAGTGCGTTCCAACTCCAGTTCCGGCGTGTGTTCCACGACATGACTTCCGGTCACGTGATCGGATGTTAGATCTAATTCCGGTTTGAAGCATGCGTTTCAAAAACAGCTTGCGGCATGCGTTCCAAAAGTCCCGACTTCCGGACATCGCCTCCGATCACAGAGGCTTGAGTTCCGTCGATGTGATGTAGACCATCCATACCCCAGGGATCACCTCCACTAAGTCACGCTGTCAGAAGAGGTTATAAAACAACCCAAACAACAAAATAAGCACTTCTTAAAATGGTCAGCTAGTCAATAGACAATAGACAGAATAAACAGTAAAATAAAATACAGCCAATATGATCAGATCGGCATTATAATGCACAGTAAACTAATAACATATAAACAATCAACTGATAAAATCATTGATATATATAAAAACAGTGAACATATAATCTATAAAAAATGACATAACTCAAAGACAGCATTGAGACCATTAGGTTCAAGGGTATTCAGTGTATAAATCCATCTCATTTCAGTTTTTGCTAACTTTAAATCAAGATCTTCCCCTCTCCAATTTTTAGTTATCTTCTCAATACCAAAAACTCTAAACCCATTGGACTATTAGAAGAAGATAACTATGAGAAGATAACTAAAAATTAAACTAGAGCCACATCTATAATTCCCCGCAGAGTGTGCTCCAGCAGGAACACTAAAGGAATTGTGTGACTGATGCATGCACTGTCTCTGCTCACCATCCTCGTTTCCTCCTCAAATGGTCACAGTACAGTGCATGCATCCTTGATCATCAGCCACTGCGGGGGGGAAAAAAACAAGTTGACCTGAACCTGTCCTTGTGCCATACTCACACAGGTACTCGTTGATGGCTTTCTGCTGCTTGTGCAGACTCTGCAGCATTGCTAATGTCGAGTTCCACCTGGTGGGCATGTCACAGATCAGACGTTTTGTGGGAAGGTGGAATTCTCTTTGAATTTCTGCCAGGCGAACACTTGCTTTACATGACCATCTGAAGTGGCTGCAGACTTTTCTGGCCTGGCTGAGAAGCTCTGCGAGCCCATGGTACCTGGTCAGGAAACGCTGTACCACCATATTTAGAACGTGTGCTAGGCATGGTACATGCGTCAACTTACCCAGGCGTAGGGCGGAGAGAAGGTTGCTGCCATTATCACAGACAACCATTCCCAGCTGAAGCTGGCATGGTGTTAACCATCTCTGCACCTGCCCCTGCAGAGCTGACAGAATTTCTGGCCCGGTGTGGCTCCTGTCCCCTAAACAAACCATGTCAAGCACAGTATGGCATCTTTTTGCTTGAGCCATTGCGTAGCCCTTGCCACTTAAACTCGGTTTAACTGCCACTTCGCCAGAGACAGAGAAGGAGGAGGAGGAGGAGAAAGAGGGAGAGGTGTTGGTGGAGCAGACAGAACTCATACAAGCAGCTTTCTGGAGGTGGGGTGGATGAACAAGCTCTAGCACAGAGCCCCGTCGTGGTTCCCTCCTAGCTGCAATCAGAGTTACCTAGTGTGCCGTGAAGGAAATGTAACGGCCCTGTCTATGCTTGCTGGACCACGTGTCTAAAGTCACATGCACCTTTCTGCTGACTGCCTTTCCCAATGACTCTATAACATTGTCTTCCACATGCTGTTATAGTGCTGGAATGGCCTTGCATGAAAAGTAATGGCGTTTTGGAACCTGCCACTGTGGTACAGCACATTCAGCAAATTCACGGAAGGGAGCAGAGTCTACCAGCTGGAAAGGCAGCAGCTGTAATGCGAGTAATTTTGCTAAGATGGCATTTAGACGCTGTTCTTGGGGATGGTTGGGACTATATTTTTTATTATGCTGCAGCAGCTGGGGCAACGTAATCTGACTGCGTAAATCTTCAGCTGATGGGATGCTGTCACATTGTGAGGAAGGACCTGGTACATCCATTACTGTAGCATCATCCCTGTCAGTGGAGGTTGGAGTCAATGACATGGCAGGACAAATAGTGGGGGTAGAGACAGGTGAGGAGGACCTACGCAAAGTTTTGCGCCAACGGGATGCATGGCAGGTGGTCATATGTCGCCACAAGCACGTGGTACCCAAGTGTCCGGTGTCTTTCCCACGCTTGAGCCTCATCTGACATAGATTACAAATAGCAACGGTGGGGTCTGCTGCACATTTCTTAAAGAACTCCCAGACATCAGAGTTCCTGGATGTGTGCTTTGAGACAACAGTGCTCTGCACCGGAGCAGCTCTGACATCTGATGCCTTGGACTGGCTAGTGCTACGGTTGATCATAGAGGATGTTGTGCCTCGTGTTTGCTGTGCCTCCTCATCTTCCCCCTCCTCCTCACTTGATTCCTCTGTTCGATCTGGCACCCAGGTGGAGTCAGTGACCTCATCATCATTGTCGTCATCACCCCCTATCTCCTCGTTACTGGAGCCAACTTGGCAGTATGCTGCAGCTGCTGGGGCAACATGAGTGCCAGTTATTTGTGTGTCATCACTGGCACCCCCTTCCTCTAGGTTGATTATACTCCCTTCCTCAACCTCAGAGATTGAATCAGAGCACTGTACTTGCTGCGCATCCTCAAGCAGCATGTCACTGTCATTGTAGTCAAACAATTCAGCTGACTCCTCCGTGTGTGATAGTGAGGCTACGGCAGGAGTAGCTGTGGACATGGAGGCTGTATTAGATGCTTTGGCAGCTGAGGTGGACTGTAAAGCACTACAAGCCTGACTGGCAGAGGACTCGGAGGATGAGGATGGCCTGGTTAGACAATCCACCAAATCCTCTGTATTTTGCTGCTCCTTAAGACGGCCAGCACCAGTGAGAAAGGACAAGCGTGCCCCTGCAGAGGATGCACCACCTCCATGACGACCAGAGGCACAGCCTCCCGACACAGAGGCTGCTTGCCCTCTTATCTGTGTCTGGGAGCGTCTGCCTGTCCTTTTTGGTCTTTCTGACATGGTGAGTGATATATAGATTAAATATATACAGAACTCTGATTCAACTCTGTTATAACAAATTGGAGATATGCTGCAGAACTCTGATTCAACTCTGGTATAAAGATTAATGATTTCCAGAACTCTGGTATAACTCCGTGAGACACCCTGATAGCTGGCAGCCAGTGACAAGACACAGATTACAATTCCCGGAAACCTCCTATAAATCAGTGAGACCCCCTGATGGGTGGCAGTGACAAGACACAGATTACCTCAATTCCCAAATATTTTGTAGAAATTACTGACCCCCCAAAATACTTGGTGGCAGCCAGTGAGAACACACGGATTATAACAATTCCCAAATATTTTGTAGAAATTACGGACCCCCAACATACTTGGTTTCAGTGAGAACACACAGATTATAACAATTCCCAAATGTTTTGTAGAAATTACTGACCCCCCAAAATACTGGGTGGCAGAGAGAACACACAGATTATAACAATTCCCAAATATTTTGTAGAAATTACTGACCCCCCAAAAATACTTGGTGGCAGTGAGAACACACGGATTAGAACAATTCCTAAATATTTTGTAGAAATTACTGACCCCCCCCAAAATACTTGGTAGCAGTGAAAACACACGGATTAGAACAATTCCCAAATATTTTGTAGAAATTACTGACCCCCTAAAATACTGGGTGGCAGCCAGTGAGAACACACGGATTATAACAATACCCAAATATTTTGTAGAAATTACTGACCCCCAAAATACTTGGTGTCAGTGAGAACACACAGATTAGAACAATTCCCAAATATTTTGTAGAAATTACTGACCCCCCAAAATACTTGGTGGCAGTGAGAACACACGGATTAGAACAATTCCTAAATATTTTGTAGAAATTACTGACCCCCCCCAAAATACTTGGTAGCAGTGAAAACACACGGATTAGAACAATTCCCAAATATTTTGTAGAAATTACTGACCCCCTAAAATACTGGGTGGCAGCCAGTGAGAACACACGGATTATAACAATACCCAAATATTTTGTAGAAATTACTGACCCCCAAAATACTTGGTGTCAGTGAGAACACACAGATTAGAACAATTCCCAAATATTTTGTAGAAATTACTGACCCCCCAAAATACTTGGTGGCAGCCAGTGAGAACACACGGATTATAACAATTCCCAAATATTTTGTAGAAATTACTGACCCCCAAAATACTTGGTGTCAGTGAGAACACACGGATTATAACAATTCCCAAATATTTTGTAGAAATTACTGACCCCCAAAATACTTGGTGTCAGTGAGAACACACGGATTATAACAATTCCCAAATATTTTGTAGAAATTACTGACCCCCAAAATACTTGGTGGCAGCCAGTGAGAACACACGAATTATAACAATACCCAAATATTTTGTAGAAATTACTGACCCCCAAAATACTTGGTGTCAGTGAGAACACACGGATTAGAACAATTCCCAAATATTTTGTAGAAATTACTGACCCCCCAAAATACTTGGTGGCAGTGAGAACACACGGCGTTCTGTGAATAGAAAAATCGGTAGTTCTCTATGGGACAATTTTGGTGCTGCAGAATTGCAGTGAAATGCACTGTATTTTGCTATCTATTTGTCTATATGAATTGACAGCATTATGAATGTAAGAATTGCCCCAAAATTGCAGATACGGTGAAATTCAACCTTTGGTTTAACTCAGTGGAAATGTCGGAGGTGAGTTAATAACTTCCTATAACTGTCTTATATCACAGTTTATAGCCACATATTATTTAAGAGCAGAACTGCTGGCTGAGCACAGTGTGAAGTCTATGCCATAAAATAAATATTAGCACCTATTGCCTGCACTGTCACAAGCACAGAGTTTAATAAATATTGGAATTTAACAGCTCAGCCAATAGGAGGAGAGGAGCCGCACTGTGAGTAGAAACATAGAAACATAGAAAAATGTCGGCAGATAAGAACCTTTCGGCCCATCTAGTCTGCCCAATTACATGGATACTTAACCTGTATTTATCTTTTGTTTAGGATAGCCTTATGCCTATCCCATGCTTGCTTAAATTCAATTACTGTTTTGGCCTCTACCACTTCTACTGGAAGACTGTTCCATGTATCCACCACCCTCTCAGTAAAATAATGCTTCCTGATGTTACTTTTAAACCTTTGCCCCTCTAATCTGAGACTATGTCCTCTTGTTTTGCTATTTTGTTTCCTTTTAAATATACTCCCTTCCTCTACCTTGTGGATTCCCTTTACGTATTTAAATGTTTCTATCATAGTACAAACCAGGAAGTAACCCTCAAGTTATACAGCTTAGCGTCAGACAGGGAGGATGTGCAGCAGAGGACAGAGCCTCACTTGCCATTAAGAGTTAAAATAATAAAAGAAACTCATCTTCTCCGCGCTCCCCTGCTGTCGGCTCCATACTCTGCCTCTTCCTCTGTACGCATTCCTTTTACAGCCTACGCAATTTACGCATTAGTGGTATGCTTCCCCACTACGCTAATCGCATAGGCTGCTCAGGAGGGCTGCAGCAGCGTCTATTTACATAGGAACACACGCAGGCTGCCTACTTCCTGAATACTGCTCGTCAGAGCCTCAGAGAGGCCCTGACAGAGCAATGGAATAGCTTGGACCAATGGGAAAGCACCACTGGTCCATGCCATTCAAACAACCGCCTGCATTGGAGGCTGGCCTCTGATTTACAGGAAGGGACCCAGTCAGCTCCCCCTGCACCCTCTAGTTGCGGCTTCAGAGTATGACAGTGCCAGGCAGCTCCCTCTGATTCCTCTAGTGGTGGATACAGAGTATGACAGGCCAAGGGAGATCCCTCTGCTCCCTCTAGTGGCGAATACAGAGTATGATAGGAACAGGGGCACAGAAAAACTGTTTTTCTATCATATTTTATATATTTTTTAATAGTAACGTATATGATATGATGAAAATAATGGTATGTTTGGAAAGTCCATTAAATGGCGAGAAAAATTATATATAATATGTGTGGGTCCAGTAAATGAGTAAAAGGCAATTTACTGCTAAACACAAACCACAGAAAGTTAGTTAATATATGTGTACACCTGGCTCTGATACTAGCCAGTGCCTCACCAACCACTGAACTCACTGCACGTCCCTGAGCTGCTTGTCAGTCTGTCCAAAGAGAGAAAATGTTAGTTAATATGTTAGTTAATGTTAGTTAACAGAAAGTTAGTTAATATATGTGTACACCTGGCTCTGATACTAGCCAGTGCCTCACCAACCACTGAACTCACTGCACGTCCCTGAGCTGCTTGTCAGTCTGTCCAAAGAGAGAAAATGACTTTGCTGGAATAGAGAGGAGACGGAGCTAGGACTCTTTCCCTGTGAACAGCCAAGAAGAAAGCTGCCTTATTTGAAGCAAACACTTGTGCCCAGAGTGTTCCAGTCTTGAATTCTATCACTATACCAGAGCTCTCTCCTATGTTGAAGTCACCCTGTACCTGTAGGGTGCAGAGTGATTGTTTAAGCCTGCTGTGTATTAATGTTGTTATCTATACTATAATAGAGTAAGGCTTGGCGTGTCCGTCGCCAAGCCTTACTCTGCGCATGCGCGCGCAACCAGCGGCGGTTGGTTGCTCGCGCATGCAACCGCCGCGGCACGAGCCGGCTGTGCGCTCGCCGCGGCGGTTACAAGATGCACACAGCAGCCGGGTAGAGGCTGCGCTCGCAGCCTCTACCCGGCTGCCACGCGCATCCAACCCCCGAGTGACGAAGGGAAAGGTCCCTCCGCCGCTCAGGGGTTGGATGCGCGCGGGAGCCGGGTAGAGGCTGCGCTCGCAGCCTCTACCTGGCTGCCACGTGCATCCAACCTCCGAGCGGCGCCGGGGAAGTGAAAGTTTCCCCGCTTCCGCTCTTTGAAGGACCCAAGCCCCGGTCACATGGGAGTCCCACGTGACCGCGGCTTGGGTCCTTCAATGAGCGGAAGCGGGGAAACTTTCACTTCCCCGGCGCCGCACGGAAAGGTAAGTATGGCGCGGAGCTCATGGGGCAGCTGTCCGAATGCCAATAGAGCATTCGAACAGCCGCCCCATGTCTGAGCTGGGGCATATATCCATGAGCGCTGGGGGGCCAATATCCACGAGCTGGGGGCCAATATCCACGAGCTGGGGGCCAGTATCCACGAGCTGGGGGCCAGTATCCACGAGCTGGGGACCAGTATCCACAAGCTGGGGGGCAGTATCCACGAGCTGGGGGACAGTATATCCATGAGCTGGGGGGCAGTATCCACGAGCTGGGGCAGTATATCCACGAGCTGGGGCAGTATCCACGTGCTGGGGCAGTATCCACGAGCTGGGGCAGTATCCACGAGCTGGGGCAGTATTCACGTGCTGGGGCAGTATTCACGTGCTGGGGCAGTATCCACGAGCTGGGGCAGTATCCACATGCTGGGGCAGTATATCCACATGCTGGGGCAGTATATCCATGAGCTGGGGCAGTATCCACGAGCTGGGGCAGTATCCACATGCTGGGGGCAGTATCCACGTGCTGGGGCAGTATCCACGTGCTGGGGCAGTATCCACAAGCTGGGGAAGTATATCCACGTGCTGGGGCAGTATCCACGTGCTGGGGCAGTATCCATGAGCTGGGGCAGTATCCACGAGCTGGGGCAGTATCCACGTGCTGGGGGCAGTATCCACGTGCTGGGGCAGTATCTACGTGCTGGGGCAGTATCCACGTGCTGGGGCAGTATATCCACGTGCTGGGGCAGTATATCCACGAGCTGGGGCAGTATCCACGTGCTGGGGCAGTATCCACGTGCTGGGGCAGTATCCACGTGCTGGGGCAGTATCCACG
>RXON01003146.1:0-13526 GCA_009667805.1 Leptobrachium leishanense
TAATAATAAATAATAATAATATAATAATTGTTATATTTGTATTCCTCCTTTGATGTCAAACAGCCACAGAGTATGTGTATCACTGGGTGCTTGTAAAGTCTGGCTGCATTATACAACTTCTCTCACCTGAAAGCTGCAAAAAGTAAGCGGCCAGTGTGGTGACTTCATACACAGGGAAGATTTTATCTGTGCCTCAAAGCGATTCTTTTGTTTAAAATGCAATAAATAATATACTTTAAATGTTCATTTTAATAAAATATATTTAGTTTAAAAAAAAGTGTGGTCTCCTCATTCAGTGGTACAAAAAGATCCCTTTCTCAATGCTGCAAACTGCTGTGTCACAAAGTAAACAGTCAGAAGGCATGTTGTAGCACAGAAAGAAAACTGCTTTATTGTGCAAAAGGAGTAAGACCATGTTTCAGGCCTGCAGGACTTTTCTCAATACTTTTTCCTTCGCTTATTATTTTTTTTTTAAGTTACAGTGATCAGTAACGCAGGTCAAGGCTTTCAACCCTTGTTACTGCCCATTCACACACCATTCATTCATTATAGCTCCCTCTACAAATTCATACAACATTATACTTAATTTACATTTTTGACTACTGAAGTGAATAATATATATTTTTGTATTATTACTATAGTAGATATAATTTGCCTCCTGCAATACTAGATTATTACTATAGGTAGATATAATTTCCCTCCTGCAATACTAGGATTATTACTATAGGTAGATATAATTTGCCTCCAGCAATACTAGGATTATTACTATAGGTAGATATAATTTCCCTCCTGCATTAGTGTGATTAATTATATAAGGTAGATATAATTTCCTCCTGCATTAGTGTGATTATTACATAGGTAGATATAATTTCCCTCCTGCATTAGTATGATTATTACTATAGGTATATATAATTTGCCTACTGCAATACTAGGATTATTAATATAGGTAGATATAATTTGCCTCCTGCATTAGTGTGATTATTAATATAGGTAGATATAATTTGCCTCCTGCATTAGTGTGATTATTACTATAGGTAGATATAATTTGCCTCCTGCATTAGTGTGATTATTACTATAGGTAGATATAATTTGCCTCCTGCATTAGTATGATTATTACTATAGGTAGATATAATTTCCCTCCTGCATTAGTGTGATTATTACTATAGGTAGATGTAATTTCCCTCCTGCTTTAGTTTGATTATTACTATAGGTAGATATAATTTGCCTCCTGCAATACTAGGATTATTACTAAGGTAGATATAATTTGCCTCCTGCAATACTAGGATTATACTATAGGTAAGATATTTCCCTCCTGCAATACTAGGATTATTACTATAGTAGAATATAATTTCCCTCCTGCAATACTAGGATTATTACTATAGGTAGATATAATTTGCCTCCTGCATTAGTGTGATTATTACTATAAGGTAGATATTATTTCCCTCCTGCATTAGTATGATTATTACTATAGGTAGATATAATTTGCCTCCTGCAATACTAATTTATTACTATAGGTAGATATAATTTTCTTCCTGCAATACTAGGATTATTACTATACGGTAGAATATAATTTCCCTCCTGCCAATACTAGGATTATTACTATATGGTAGAAATATAATTTGCCTCCTGCATTAGTGTGATTAATTACTATAGGTAGATATTATTTCCCTCCTGCAATATAGTATGATTATTACTATAGGTAGATATAATTTGCCTCCTGCAATACTAATATATTACTATAGGTAGATATTATTTCCCTCCTGCATTAGTGTGATTATTACTATAGGTAGATATAATTTGCCTCCTGCATTAGTTTGATTATTACTATAGTATATATAATTTGCCTACTGCAATACTAGGATATTATAATATAGGTAGATTTACTTCCCAACTGCATTAGTGTGATTTTTACTATAGGTAGATATAATTTCCCTCCTGCAATACTAGGATTATTACTATAGGTAGATATAATTTCCTTCCTGCATTAGTGTGATTATTACTATAGGTAGATATAATTTGCCTCCTGCATTAGTTTGATTATTACTATAGGTAGATAATAATTTTGCCTACTGCAATACTAGGATTATTAATATAGGTAGATATAATTTCCCTCCTGCATTAGTGTGATTATTACTATAGGTAGATATAATTTCCCTCCTGCAATACTAGGATTATTACTATAGGTAGATATAATTTCCCTCCTGCAATACTAGGATTATTACTATAGGTAGATATAATTTCCCTCCTGCATTAGTGTGATTATTACTATAGGTATATGTAATTTGCCTCCTGTATTAGTGTGATTATTACTATAGGTAGATATAATTTCCCTCCTGCAATACTAGGATTATTACTATAGGTAGATATAATTTCCCTCCTGCATTAGTGTGATTATTACTATAGGTAGATATAATTTCCCTCCTGCATTAGTGTGATTATTACTATAGGTAGATATAATTTCCCTCCTGCTTTAGTGTGATTATTACTATAGGTAGATATAATTTGCCTCCTGCATTAGTGTGATTATTACTATAGGTATATATAATTTGCCTCCTGCTATACTAGGATTATTACTATAGGTAGATATAATTTGCTTCCTGCAATACTAGGATTATTACTATAGGTAGATATAATTACCCTCCTGCATTAGTGTGATTATTACTATAGTTAGATTTACTTTCCCTCCTGCATTAGTGTGATTATTACTATAGGTAGATATAATTTCCCTCCTGCAATACTAGGATTATTACTATAGGTAGATATAATTTCCTTCCTGCATTAGTGTGATTATTACTATAAGTAGATATAATTTGCCTCCTGCATTAGTTTGATTATTACTATAGGTATATATAATTTGCCTACTGCAATACTAGGATTATTAATTTAGGTAGATATAATTTGCCTCCTGCAATACTAGGATTATTACTATAGGTAGATATAATTTCCCTCCTGCAATACTAGGATTATTAATATAGGTAGATATAATTTGCCTCCTGCATTAGTATGATTATTACTATAGGTAGATATAATTTGCCTCCTGCATTAGTATGATTATTACTATAGGTAGATATAATTTGCCTCCTGCATTAGTATGATTATTACTATAGGTAGATATAATTTCCCTCCTGCATTAGTGTGATTATTACTATAGGTATATGTATTTTGCCTCCTGTATTAGTGTGATTATTACTATAGGTAGATATAATTTCCCTCCTGCAATACTAGGATTATTACTATAGGTAGAGATATAATTTCCCTCCTGCATTAGTGTGATTATTACTATAGGTAGATATATTTCCCTCCTGCAATACTAGGTTTTATTACTATAGGTAGATATAATTTCCCTCCTGCATTAGTGTGATTATTACTATAGGTAGATATAATTTGCCTTCTACAATACTTGGATTAGTACTATAGGTAGATATAATTTGCCTCCTGCAATACTAGGATTATTACTATAGGTAGATATAATTTGCCTCCTGCAATACTAGGATTATTACAATAGGTAGATATAATTTCCCTCCTGCAATACTATGATTATTACTATAGGTATATATAATTTCCCTCCTGCATTAGTGTGATTTTATATAGGTAGAAATAATTTCCCTCCTGCATTAGTGTGATTAATTATATAGGTATATATAATTTGCCTCCTGCAATACTAGGATTATTACTATAGGTCGATATAATTTCCTCCTGCATTAGTGTGATTTACTATAGGTATATAATTTGCTCCTGCAATACTAGGATTATTACTATAGGTAGAATATTTTGCCTCCTGCATTATATGTGATTTTTTCTATAGGTAGATATAATTTCCTTCCTGCATTAGTGTGATTATTACTATAGGTAGATATAATTTGCCTCCTGTATTAGTATGATTATTACTATAGGTAGATATAATTTGCCTCCTGCAATACTAGGATTATTACTATAGGTAGATATAATTTGCTTCCTGCAATACTAGGATTATTACTATAGGTAGATATAATTTCCCTCTTGCATTAGTGTGATTATTACTATAGGTAGATTTACTTTCCCTCCTGCATTAGTGTGATTATTACTATAGGTAGATATAATTTCCCTCCTGCAATACTAGGAATATTACTATGGGTAGATATAATTTCCTTCATGCATTAGTGTGATTATTACTATAGGTAGATATAATTTGCCTCCTGCATTAGTTTGATTATTACTATAGGTATATATAATTTGCCTACTGCAATACTAGGATTATTAATATAGGTAGATATAATTTCCCTCCTGCATTAGTGTGATTATTACTATAGGTAGATATAATTTGCCTCCTGCAATACTAGGATTATTACTATAGGTAGATATAATTTCCCTCCTGCAATACTAGGATTATTACTATAGGTAGATATAATTTCCCTCCTGCATTAGTGTGATTATTACTATAGGTAGATATAATTTGCCTACTGCAATACTAGGTTATTATATTAGGTAGATATAATTTCCCTCCTGCATTAGTGTGATTATTACTATTGGTAGAGATAATTTGCCTCCTGCATTAGTGTGATTATTACTATAGGTAGATATAATTTCCTCCTGCATTAGTGTGATTATTACTATAGGTAGATATAATTCGCCTCCTGCATTAATGTGATTATTACTATAGGTAGATATAATTTGCCTCCTGCAATACTAGGATTATAAATATAGGTAGATATAATTTCCCTCCTGCATTAGTGTGATTATTACTATAGGTAGATATAATTTCCCTCCTGCAATACTATGATTATTAGTTTTTGGTAGATATAATTTCCCTCCTGCATTAGTGTGATTATTACTATAGGTAGATATAATTTCCCTCCTGCAGTAGTGTGATTATTACTATAGGTAGATATAATTTGCCTCCTGCATTAGTATGATTATTACTATAGGTAGATATAATTTCCCTCCTGCAATACTAGGATTATTAATAGGTAGATATAATTTCCCTCCTGCATTAGTGTGATTATTACTATAGGTAGATATAATTCCCTCCTGCAATACTAGGATTAATACTATAGGTAGAAAAAATTTCCCTCCTGCATTAGTGTGATTATTACTATAGGTAGATATAATTTCCCTCCTGCAGTAGTGTGATTATTACTATAGGTAGATATATTTTCCTCCTGCAATACTAGGATTATTACTATAGGTAGATATAATTTCCCTCCTGCAATACTAGGATTATACTATAGGTAGATATAATTTCCCTCCTGCATTAGTGTGATTATTACTATAGGTAGATATAATTTGCCTCCTGCAATGCTAGGATTATTACTATAGGTAGATATAATTTCCCTCCTGCATTAGTGTGATTTTTACTATAGGTAGGTATAATTTCCCTCCTGCATTAGTATGATTATTACTATAGGTAGATATAATTTCCCTCCTGCATTAGTGTGATTATTACTATAGGTAGATATAATTTGCCTCCTGCATTAGTGTGATTATTACAATAGGTAGAAAGAATTTCTCTCCTGCATTAGTGTTATTATTACTATAGGTAGATATAATTTCCCTCCTGCATTAGTGTGATTACTACTAAAGGTAGATATAATTTCCCTCCTGCATTAGTGTTATTATTACTATAGGTAGATATAATTTGCCTCCTGCAATACTAGGATTATTACTATAGGTAGATATAATTTCCCTCCTGCATTAGTGTGATTATTACTATAGGTAGATATAATTTGCCTCCTGCATTAGTGTGATTATTACTATAGGTAGATATAATTTCCCTCCTGCATTAGTGTGATTATTACTATAGGTAGATATAATTTGCCTCCTGCAATACTAGGATTATTACTATAGGTAGATATAATTTCCCTCCTGCAATACTAGGATTATTACTATAGGTAGATATAATTTCCCTCCTGCAATACTAGGATTATTACTATAGGTAGATATAATTTCCCTCCTGCATTAGTGTTATTATTACTATAGGTAGATATAATTTCCCTCCTGCATTAGTGTGATTATTACTATAGGTAGATATAATTTCCCTCCTGCATTAGTGTTATTATTACTATAGGTAGATATAATTTCCCTCTGCAATACTAGAATTATTACTATAGGTAGATATAATTTCCCTCATGCAATACTAGAATTATTACTATAGGTAGATATAATTTCCTCATGCAATACTAGAATTATTACTATAGGTAGATATAATTTCCCTCCTGCATTAGTGTGATTATACTATAGGTAGATATAATTTCCCTCCTGCAATACTAGAATTATTACTATAGGTAGATATAATTTCCCTCATGCAATACTATGATTATTACTATAGGTAGATATAATTTCCCTCCTGCATTAGTGTGATTATTACTATAGGTAGATATAATTTCCCTCCTGCATTAGTATGATTATTACTATAGGTAGATATAATTTCCCTCCTGCATTAGTGTGAATATTACTATAGGTAGATATAATTTCCCTCCTGCATTAGTGTGATTATTACTATAGGTAGATATAATTTCCCACCTGCAATACTAGGATTATTACTATAGGTAGATATAATTTCCCTACTGCATTAGTGTGATTATTACTATAGGTAGATATAATTTCCCTCATGCAATACTAGGATTATTACTATAGGTAGATATAATTTCCCTCCTGCATTAGTGTGATTATTACTATAGGTAGATATAATTTCCCTCCTGCTTTAGTGTGATTATTACTATAGGTAGATATAATTTCCCTCCTGCAATACTAGGATTATTACTATAGGTAGATATAATTTCCCTCATGCAATACTATGATTATTACTATAGGTAGATATAATTTCCCTCCTGCAATACTAGAATTATTATTATAGGTAGATATAATTTCCCTCATGCAATACTATGATTATTACTATAGGTAGATATAATTTCCCACCTGCAATACTAGGATTATTTATATATATCCAAAAGATGTAGGATACACTTGAGTACTTTAACAGGAGGGTAATTAAAAACTTGTGTTTATTAAGTATCCATATTAAAAATCCTGTAACAACATTTCAGTGACTTTACATTATTTGTAGTTATTGATTTTTAGGGGCTTAATTTATGTATACCAAAACTCAAAAAATGGATTGGATGTTATAGTAATTTCCCCAAATCCTTTTATATTGTTTGAAATTATGGTGAATGTGTGATATTAATATATATATTACACATTACATGACTTCCTAGAAGGTTCAGGAGAACTTAAATGACTGCATGCTCTGACAGTAAATTTTTTCATTATAAAACTGAGCACCTTGTAAGTAAAGGGTCACAATGTGTGTTAATTAGTGTGTCTGGCACAGTGGCAGCGCTTTGTGGTGCAGACATGGGCAGGAGCTGGAGCTCACCCCTGGCAGATTTGCAGGGAACCTGTCTAAATTATCAGTGAGCCCCCCTAATGTAATATTGTAATATTATTTGTTTCTTATGCTGGACAGTGTGGACAGGACTCCCTGTGATGTGCTGTTTGAAAGGAGATTAACTGGAAGACTATTCATCAGTACATACACACACACACACACACAGTGCCTCTTCCCATCTGTTTAATTATAAACTGTTTATTAGTGGAATCTTTAACAATATAATGTCTGATTCTAATAATCCTAGTATTGCAGGAGGGAAATTATATCTACCTATAGTAATAATCCTAGTATTGCAGGAGGGAAATTATATTACTATAGTAATAATCACACTAATGCAGGAGGGAAATTATATCTACCTATAGTAGTAATCCTAGTATTGCAGGAGGGAAATTATATCTACCTATAGTAATAATCACACTAAAGCAGGAGGGAAATTATATCTACCTATAGTAATAATCCTAGTATTGCAGGAGGGAAATTATATCTACCTATAGTAATAATCACACTAAAGCAGGAGGGAAATTATATCTACCTATAGTAATAATCCTAGTATTGCAGGAGGGAAATTATATCTACCTATAGTAATAATCAAACTAATGCAGGAGGGAAATTATATCTACCTATAGTAATAATCCTAGTATTGCATGAGGGAAATTATATCTACCTATAGTAATAATCACACTAATGCAGGAGGGAAATTATATCTACCTATAGTAATAATCACACTAATGCAGGTGGGAAATTATATCTACCTATAGTAATAATCCTAAGTATGCATGAGGGAAATTATATCTACCTATAGTAATAATCCTAGTATTGCATGAGGGAATTATATCTACCTATAGTAATAATCACACTAATGCAGGAGGGAAATTATATCTACCTATAGTAATAATCACAACTAATGCAGGTGGGAAATTATATACTATAGTAATAATCCTAGTATTGCATGAGGGAAATTATATCTACCTATAGTAATAATCCTAGTATTGCAGGAGGAATTATATCTACCTATAGTAATAATCCTAGTATTGCAGGAGGCAAATTATATCTACCTATAGTAATAATCACACTAAAGCAGGAGGGAAATTATATCTACCTATAGTAATAATCCTAGTATTGCAGGAGGGAATTATATCTACCTATAGTAATAATCACACTAAAGCAGGAGGGAATTATATCTACCTATAGTAATAATCCTAGTATTGCAGGAGGGAAATTATATCTACCTATAGTAATAATCACACTAATGCAGGAGGGAAATTATATCTACCTATAGTAATAATCCTAGTATTGCAGGAGGGAAATTATATCTACCTATAAGTAAAATCACAGCAGGAGGGGGAAATTATATCTACCTATAGTAATAATCCTAGTATTGCAGGAGGGAATATATCTACCTATAGTAATAATCACTAAAGCAGGAGGAAATTATATCTACCTATAGTAATAATCCTAGTATTGTAGGAGGGAAATTATATCTACTATAGTAATAATCAACTAATGCAGGAGGGAAATTATATCTACCTATAGTAATAATCCTAGTATTGCATGAGGGAAATTATATCTACCTATAGTAATAATCACACTAATGCAGGAGGGAAATTATATCTACCTATAGTAATAATCACACTAATGCAGGTGGGAAATTATATCTACCTATAGTAATAATCCTAGTATTGCAGGAGGGAAATTATATATACCTATAGTAATAATCACACTAATGCAGGAGGGAAATTATATCTACCTATAGTAATAATCCTAGTATTGCAGGAGGGAAATTTATATCTACCTATGGTAATAATCCTAGTATTGCAGGAGGGAAATTATATCTACCTATAGTAATAATCACACTAATGCAGGAGGGAAATTATATCTACCTATAGTAATAATCACACTAATGCAGGAGGGAAATTATATCTTCCTATAGTAATAATCCTAGTATTGCAGGAGGGAAATTATATCTACCTATGGTAATAATCCTAGTATTGCAGGAGGGAAATTATATCTACCTATAGTAATAATCACACTAATGCAGGAGGGAAATTATATCTACCTATAGTAATAATCCTAGTATTGCAGGAGGGAAATTATATCTACCTATAGTATTAATCCTAGTATTGCAGGAGGGAAATTATATCTACCTATAGTAATAATCACACTAATGCAGGAGGGAAATTATATCTACCTATTGTAATAATCCTAGTATTGCAGGAGGGAAATTATATCTACCTATAGTAATAATCCTAGTATTGCAGGAGGGAAATTATATCTACCTATAGTAATAATCATAGTATTGCAGGAGGGAAATTATATCTACCTATAGTAATAATCATAGTATTGCAGGAGGGAAATTATATACCTACTGTATAGAAATAATCCTAGTATTGCAGGAGGGAAATTATATCTACCTATAGTAATAATCACACTAATGTAGGAGGGAAATTATACCTACCTATAGTAATAATCACACTAATGCAGGAGGGAAATTATATCTACCTTTAGTAATAATCCTAGTATTGCAGGAGGCAGATTATATATAGTATAATAATAACATAGTATTGCAGGAGGGAAATTATATCTACCTATAATAAATAACACCTAATGCAGGAGGGAAATTATATATCTCCATATAGTAATAATCTAGTATTGCAGGAGGCAAATTATATATACCTATAGTAATAATCATACTAATGCGGGAGGCAAATTATATCTATTTATAGTAATAATCACACTAATGCAGGAGGCAAATTATATCTACCTATAGTAATAATCACACTAATGCAGGAGGAAATTATATCTACCTATAGTACTAATCCTAGTATTGCAGGAGGCAAAATATATATACCTATAGTAATAATCATACTAATGCAGGAGGCAAATTATCTATTTATATGTGTAATAATCACACTAATGCAGGAGGCAAATTATATACTACCTATAGTAATAATCACACTAATGCAGGAGGGAAATTATATCTACCTATATAATAATCACACTAATGCAGGAGGAAATTATATCTACCTATAGTAATAATCACACTAATGCAGAGGCAAATTATATATACCTATAGTAATAATCACACTAATGCAGGAGGGAAATTATATCTACCTATAATTATAATCACACTAATGCAGGAGGAAAATTATATCTATCTATAGTAATAATCCTAGTATTGCAGGAGGGAATTATAATCTACCTATAGTAATAATCACACTAATGCAGGAGGGAAATTATATCTACCTATAGTAATAATCCTAGTATGCAGGAGGGAAATTATATCTACCTATTAGTAATAAACTTAGTATTGCAGGAGGGAAATTATATCTACCTATAGTAATAAATAGTATTGCAGGAGGGAAATTATATCTACCTATAGTAATAATCCTAGTATTGCAGGAGGAAATTATATCTACCTATAGTAATAATCACACTAATGCAGGAGGGAAATTACATCTACCTATAGTAATATCATCACTAATGCAGGAGGGAAATTATATCTACCTATAGTAATAATCCTAGTATTGCAGGAGAGAAATTATATCTACCTATAGTAATAATCCTAGTAATGTGCAGGAGTGGAAGTTATATCTACCTATATTAATAATCCTAGTAGTGCAGGAGTTAAGTTATATCTACCTATAGTAAATAAACCTAGTATTGCAGGAGGGAATTATATCTACCTATAGTAATAATCACACTAATGCAGGAGGAAATTATATCTACCTATAGTAAAATCCTAGTAATGCAGGAGGAAAATTATATCTACCTATAGTAATAATATCCTAGTATTGCAGGAGGCAAATTATATCTACCTATAGTAATAATCCTAGTATTGCAGGAGGCAAATTATATCTACCTATAGTAATAATCATACTAATGCAGGAGGCAAATTATATCTACCTATATAGTAATAATCACACTAATGCAGGAGGGAATTATATCTACCTATAGTAATAATCACTTAATGCAGGAGGCAAATTATATCTACCTATAGTAATAATCCTAGTATTGCAGGAGGAAATTATATCTACCTATAGTAATAACCTAGTAATGCAGGAGGAATTATATCTACCTATAGTAATAATCCTAGTATTGCAGGAGGCAAATTATATCTACCTATAGTAATAATCCTAGTATTGCAGGAGGCAAATTATATCTACCTATAGTAATAATCATACTAATGCAGGAGGCAATTATATCTACCTATAGTAATAATCACACTAATGCAGGAGGGAAATTATATCTACCTATAGTAATAATCACACTAATGCAGGAGGCAAATTATATCTACCTATAGTAATAATCCTAGTATTGCAGGAGGCAAAATATATCTACCTATAGTAATAATCACACTAATGCAGGAGGAAATTATATATACCTATAGTAATAATCACACTATGCAGGAGGGAAATTATATATACCTATAGTAATAATCACACTAATGCAGGAGGGAAATTATATCTACCTATATTAATAATCCTAGTATTGCAGGAGGCAAATTATATCTACCTCTAGTAATAATCACTAATGCAGGAGGGAAAGTATATCTACCTATAGTAATAATCACACTAATGCAGGAGGGAAATTATATCTACCTATAGTAATAATCCTAGTATTGCAGGAAGCTAATTATATCTACCTATAGTAATAATCCTAGTATTGCAGGAGGCAAATTATATCTACCTATAGTAATAATCATACTAATGCAGGAGGCAAATTATATCTACCTATAGTAATAATCACACTAATGCAGGAGGCAAATTATATCTACCTATAGTAATAATCCTAGTATTGCAGGAGGGAAATTATTACCTATAGTAATAATCCTAATATTGCAGGAGGCAAATTATATCTACCTATAGTAATAATCCTAGTATTGCAGGAGGCAAATTATATCTACCTATAGTAATAATCCTAGTATTGCAGGAGGCAAATTATATCTACTTGTAATAATCATACTAATGCAGGAGGCAAATTATATCTACTATAGTAATAATCACAGTAATGCAGGAGGGAAATTATATCTACCTATAGTAATAATCACACTAATGCAGGAGGCAAATTATATCTACCTATAGTAATAATCCTAGTATTGCAGGAGGCAAATTATATCTACCTATAGTAATAATCACACTAATGCAGGAGGGAAGTTATATCTACCTATAGTAATAATCACACTAATGCAGGAGGGAAATTATATATACCTATAGTAATAATCCTAGTATTGCAGGAGGGAAATTATATATACCTATAGTAATAATCCTAGTATTGCAGGAGGCAAATTATATCTACCTATAGTAATAATCATACTAATGCAGGAGGCAAATTATATCTACCTATAGTAATAATCACACTAATGCAGGAGGGAAATTATATCTACCTATAGTAATAATCACACTAATGCAGGAGGGAAATTATATCTACCTATAGTAATCCTAGTATGCAGGAGGCAAATTATATCTACCTATAGTAATAATAACACTAATGCAGGAGGGAAATTATATCTACCTATTGTAATAATCACACTAATGCAGGAGGGAAATTATATCTACCTATAGTAATAATCCTAGTATTGCAGGAGGCAAATTATATATACCTATAGTAATAATCCACTAATGCAGGAGGAAATTATATCGACCTATAGTTATAATCCTAGTATTGCAGGAGGCAAATTATATAACTATAGTAATAATCGCACTAATGCAGGATGGAAATTCATTCTACCTATAGTAATAATCACACTAATGCAGGAGGGAAATTATATCTACCTATAGTAATAATCATAGTATTGCAGGAGGGAAATTATATCTACCTATAGTAATAATCCTAGTATTGCAGGAGGAAATTATATATACCTATAGTAATAATCCTAGTTTGCAGGAGGCAAATTATATCTACCTATAGTAATAATCCTAGTATTGCAGGAGGCAAATTATATCTACCTATAGTACTAATCAAGTATTGCAGAAGGCAAATTATATCTACCTATAGTTATAATCACACTAAAGCAGGAGGGAAATTATATCTACCTATAGTAATAATCACACTAATGCAGGAGGGAAATTATATCTACCTATAGTAATAATCCTAGTATTGCAGGAGGGAAATTATATCTACCTATAGTAATAATCACACTAATGCAGGAGGGACATTA